>PVJC01020561.1:0-29063 GCA_004026665.1 Murina feae
CCTACAAGGGAGTACCCATACGACTGTCAGCTGATTTCTCAACAGAAACCATGCAGGCCAGAAGGGAATGGCAAGAAATATTCAAAGTCATGAATAGCAGGAACCTACAACCAAGATTACTCTACCCAGCAAGGCTATCATGTAAAATTGATGGTCAGATAAAGAGCTTCACAGACAAGAAAAAGCTAAAGGAGTACATGACTACCAAACCAGGATTATTTGAAATGCTGAAGGGCATTCCTTAAGAAGAGGAGGAAGAAGAAAAAGGTAAATATAAAAAGTATGAACAACAAAGTGACATCAAATACATATCTATCAACAAGTGAATATAACAAGACAATAGAAATATCTGATGAACAGAATAAACTGATGAATAGAATATAAGTAAGGGCATAGAAAGGGAATGGACTGATATTTCTCAGGGGGAAGAAGACATGAGGGGTATGGGAAGAGACTGGACAAAAATCTTACATCTATGGATGAAGACAGTGGTGGGGGTAAGGGCATGGGGCCAGGGGGAGAACCAGGTGGAGGGGAGCTATGGGAGTTTTAAAAAAAAAGAACATCTGTAACAATCTGAACAATAAAGAATATTTTTTTAAAAAAGAAGAAAAATGTATTTAAAAAAAAAAAAAAAGAAACCTCCTGTTTGCTATAGCTCTGTGGCTGCTGGCTGCCATCTTGGCTGGGTTAATTTGCATACAGCCGCTCTGATTGGCTGCTGGGTGTGGCTTGCATGGTGGGCGTGGCTTTTGTGTCTTGGCATGATGGTTGATTTGCATATTACTCTTTTATTAAATTAGATAATTGAAACTTTGTTGCCTTAAAGTGGAGGCCACAGCCAGCTGAGGCAGACAGGAACATTAGCTTCCTGCATTGCTGAGGCAAGCTTCCTGCTTGTTCCAGCTCCATGGCTGCCGGCTGCCATCTTGGCTGGGTTAATTTGCATATAATCACAGTGATTGGCTGGTGGGCATGGCTTGGCTGGTGGGCATGGCTTAGGTATAATGGAGTAAGCGTCAATTTGCATATTACTCTTTTATTAATTAGATAGATGTGTGTGTGTGTGTAATATACCCATACACACATATATAAAGATTTTTATACAGCATGGAAAACATAATAACATTTAAAACTATATAAAGCTTTAAGTTTATGGTGTTTTTAAAGAGTAAGTAATGAGGACTTAGTGGGATTTCTCAAAATAATTTCAAAACATTTCTTGCTGAATTCATTGCTACGTAGAATCTGCCAAATTTAGATTAAGAATGTTGGGACTATCAAAAGGAAAAACTTTGCTATGAAGATATAAAAACACAAGAGGGCTTTTTGTTTTTACAAAAGATGGAGTAACAGTGGACAGATTTATTCTGCCTGAAACACACCCCACACCTCCTAAAAAAGACACAGACAAAATTTAACACAGTTTTCAAGGCAATAGACAACAGGCAATAAAGAAGAATGATCCCTAAAAGATGGGAAACACCAAGGAAGCCCTATGCTAGCTGCTTGGCAGAGGTTCCAGGCTGAAGTGCCGGGAGCCAGGCCAGGCACAGCCCAATGGACTCTCTGAGTTGCAATGGAGCTGACAGTCCAAGGAAACCAAGGTGGTTAGTGTTCACAGGACAGAAGTTAGTGTTCACAGGACAGAGGACCAGAGAAGAAAGAGCTGCACAGAGAGACAACCCTGAAGATGCACATCAGAGTGTTAATTAGTGCATGTGGATGAGGAAACTACCTGAGTCAAAGGAAAGTATTATTTAAAAGGCACAAACTACCAAAGCTCATTCAAGAAGAATTGGATAATTTAAGTAGTCCTATATATCTATTTACAAAATTGACTATGTAGTTAAGAACCTTCCCCAAAAGAAAACTGCAGGTCCAGATAGCTTTACTGGTAAGTGCTACCAAACATTTAAGAAGAAATAATGTCAATTTTAAACAAGAAAAAAAGAAAAATCAATAGTAATTCTACCATCAAGAGATTATCACTGATAACTGCCAAGGTTTTATTCTGTGTAAATATATATTATATAAACACCTTAATAAAACTAGGATCTCACTATATATTATTTGGATTTTTTTTTTTTACATTTTCTGATTATCATTTCTCCTACCTTTGAATAGTTACATTCTATTTCTTTGTATGAACATGCCAGAAGTCATTTAGGGAACTCCCCGTCATTGGACATTTTGGTTATTCCCAATTTTTTATTTTACAAGGTAAGCCCAGTTTACTGGGATATGCGGACAAGTAAGCAAGTCCCATATGGACCATCTATTTGCAAACATTTTTGTGCTCCACACACTATTTATGTTAGGGTTCCCTTGTTTTGTTTTGTTTTGTTTTGTTTTGTTTTGTTTTGTTTTGTTTTCAGTGGTGGGGAGGGCGACGGATGAAGGAGGGAGGAAGCGTGGAGGGGTAGAAGTAGAAACCATGTGCTCCACCTAGTTCAAGGAGAACCCAAGTGGTTACAGGCATTCCCTGTAACCCCGCCCTTGGCCATTCATCTCCCGCTGTCCGCTGAGCTGCACTGCACCCCTGTGGCCAAACAGCGGCACTGCAGCACAGGAGCGCCAGATCGCAGTGCTTTGATTTGGAAAGCCATTTGTATCCATTCCTGGACTACATTTTGCAATCCAGTTTAAAACTGTAATTACCCCTCCCTGCTCCCCTCAACTCACAAATAGAACATGCACAAGCTCAACTTGATAATAATGTGTGGGATTTAGGTCTGTAATAGCCCTGAGCACTTGAATAAAAATAAACTTACCACTTACATCTCCTGTTCTTTTCTCTAGTCTCACCTGGTCACTCTGCCCTTAGGCACTGTCCTCTAGCCATAATGAACTACTTGCAAGTCCCCAGATGGGCCAGCTTCTTTTTGCTTGCCAGATTTCACACAGGCCAAGCAAACTCCACACCATCTCTTCTGACTTCTAAATCTCAATTCAGAGTTGGGCTCATTTTAATTTCCTAAGATGGGGAAGATTGTTGATCTGTGCTAGGAGCTCCCTCAGCTCCAAGCAGTAATTCCTGTAAACTCACCTCTCTCCCTTACTGGACTGCAGGGTCCTTATACACATGACTCCTCATTTTGTCTACCACTTTTCTTGACTTGGAGACAGTAAGTCTCAAACAGAACGTAGAAATTTGGTATGTTCAAAAAAAGGAAAGCACGCAAACATGGATAGGATAGTATATTCTCTCAATTAAGTTCCTCTGTACTCAATTCTGCCAATATTTTTGGGATGACTACTCTGTCCTCTAGTCCTCACTAATAGCATGGGAGGGAGAAAGGGAGGGGAGAAAAGCTATGAGATGAGGAACTGGTATCTCCTGCTATTAACTTTGCACAATTTATTATTCCTGCATAGACAAAGCTTGAGGTGTTGAGGTCCAATTTCTGGACCTCACTTGAGAAGTTCAGTTCACGCATGCAGATTTTTTAAAGTATTTTTGACCACCTCCATGATTCCAATGTATAACTACAACTGTGAAAATTTGCCCCAAAGTAACTGTATAATTACTGTTCCAAAGTCTTAAATAGTGAGGCATATGGTGGGGATTTCAGGTATGGTGGTAGAACACTATTTGAGGACAGGAGTAATTTAAGAGATCTGCTTTTTATTTTGATGTAGTCCCACTTGTTTATTTTCTCTTTAGCTTCCGTTGACCTAGGAGCAGTATCAGTGAAGAGAAAGACTTGCATGCATGCATATGAGCATAATCAATGGACACAAGAAACTGGGGGGTAGGGGAGGAGGAGGAAGGTCAAGGGAAAAAATGGAGACCTATCTAATACTTGTCGTAATACTTTAAGCAATAAAACAAAATTTAAAAAAAAGAGATCTGCTGCTCTTGCCTGTCCAGGATCCATTCTTCTTTTTTCTTCTAGAAGCACCTTGTTTTCTTTTGGAAAATCACCCCTTCCTTACTTCAAGTCCTTGCATTCAAGGTAGGGCTGATTTGCTCCTCCACTGCACTCACACACTCCCAACACACACACACACACACACACACACACAAGCATACACACAAGTGCAGGTGGTACATGCACACACACAGGTGGTACATGCACACACAGTTCATCCATGCTCTGAATCTGCTCTTTTCCAGCATAACTTGCACTTGGATCCAGTCACATCTGAACCTTTAGACTGAACTTCTACACTTAGACTTTCATTATTGAACCAGTAAATGCCCTGCCACATTTTTTTTTCCTAAATGAGACTGAGGTGGGTTTTGTCATTTGCAACCACAAACTTTCTAATACAGAAACTTATGAGACTTTCAAATAAGTAGCTCTATACACTTGTCTACTTAGAGAAAGAGGATACATTAATCGATGGGTCCTGATATGTTGAGATTTTTTTTTCCTGTTCTATGATAAGATATACTTTATTGTTCTTAGCAGAGATTAAATTTATTAAACATGAAAATCCCATTTATTTGGTCTAGGTTTTTTAAAAATATATTTTATTGATTTTTTACAGAGAGGAAGGGAGAGGGATAGAGAGTTAGAAACATCAATGAGAGAGAAACTTTTACCAGCTGCTTCCTGCACACCTTCTACTGGGGATGTGCCCACAACCAAGGTACATGCCCTTGACCGAAATCGAACCCGGGACCCTTCAGTCCGCAGGCCGACGCTCCATCCACTGAGCCAAACCGGCTAGGGCTGGTCTAGGTTTTTAAATCTGCCCACACATGTAAAATGGAGATAATGAGACTTATTTCACAGAACTGTTGAAGGTAAAATGCAATAACAGGTGTGAAATCATCTTATGCTGTACAAAATGTTGGGTGTTATTACCGTGGGTATCATCATCATGATCATCTTTCATTTTCTGTCAGCAGAGTTCCTGGTTAGTTATTTCCTGTTAGTAGTATTAATGGCTGTACAAATGCAAATGGTGACTGAACAGGTAAATGTTGAAAACAGGAAATGTGACTCCTTTGAGGCAATAATCAGCCCAGGATGTTGTAAAGGATCTGTTGAAATAATGTATTCAAAGGTGCTTTGAAAACAAAAGTGCTCTGTGGTTATAGGTACTGATACCTCAGCCCTGCAGGTCACTGAATCTTTGATGTTGTTCATTTGCATATACATTTTATTTCAGAGCTTATTAATATCTGATAGTTTTCATTTAATTTTAAAACAGAAAGCCCACAGGCTGTTTCATAGAGTGCAATCTTATACAGTGAAGGGCTTTATCTTGGTTTTCTTTCTCTCCCGCCTCTGTGGCATTTAACTACACCATGACAACCCACTCCTTCAAATTCTTTCCTCCCTTAGATTCAGTGACATTACATTTTTCAACTTCTTTTTGACCTTTTCAACTACTTTTGGTCTCCTCTCTCTCTCCCTCCCAGCTCCCCTCAGTTCCTGTCCTGGAGAATTCACCCATTCTCAATTGTCTTGCATCAGCCCATAATTCCATCTTTCTACTATTTATTTCAACATGTACGTCCTGCCACTATCTCACTTTCAATATCTTTAAATATTTCGTAATCTCCACAATTCCAATTGGCTGCCTTTCAAGTGCACCAATTCAGCTGCTGACATTGCCATTGTTCCCACACATCTGCCCTCATTACTCCTTCCCTCTCTTTCAAGGCCTTTTTTCAGGCTCCAAGTACCTCAGTGCCTTTCAGACTCACACTTCCTCTGCTCTCCCAAGCCCCCCACACCAGCCCAGCCCTCATCATCTCCCTGCTCATCCTAAAGCTAGTCTCTTCAGCTCTAGACTCTCCCTAGTCCTGTCTGTCCTGTGGACTGCAGCTAACTCCATTTCCAAAAATGCTCCTTTGTGAGCTCATCTGGGTGCCCCCAGTACCTGGCACAGTTATGGCTCTTGATGGACTGTCATTCCCTTGCTCAGGGGAATTGTTTCTGTGTGTGTGTGTGTGTGTGTGTGTGTGTGTGTGTGTGTGTGAGAGAGAGAGAGAGAGAGAGAGAGAGAGAGAGAGAATATTTGAATATTTCAGACTTCTTGCTTGACCAATGCTTTATAGTATGAATTATTCATCCCATCTTAATTCCTACTACTTCACATTTACTCAAGCCAATCTGGTTTTTTCTTTTATAAACTTACATCGCACTGGTAATTAAGACCAAGCTATTTAACAATCATTAACTCGCCACTATCAATATAATTTGTCTCCCTAACTAGATTATGATATCCTGAAAGTCCAAAACTCTATTAACTGGCGGCTAAAGAACAGTCACTTGATCCATTCCCTACCAAAACATCCTTTACCACAAATATTGCCTCTAAACCCACTAACATTTTTAAAGCCTGATAGTCAGTCCCTCTTTTTTTTGCCTTTTTATGTGTGGATCCATAACATGCATTTACATATTTCATATGCTGAGTACAGTGGTCCCTCATCAAATCTTTATTGGCTAATTCACACAGGACTGAGCAGCATTATTTGTTCACCCCTTGACTTGGAAGCCCAACACGAAATGGCATCTTGCTAGCCTGACATTAAATTTCTTTCTCTAGAGATGTAAGAACTTATGTCACAGAGTGAATCTTTTGATACTCAAATAATAGGGCTCTGAATATTTATTTCAGCTTTAAAAAAATGAGAAGGGAAAGCAATAATAATAGTAGTTGCTAACATAGCTGAATAATACTACTAAAATAAAAAATTTAAAAAACCCGTGGGCCTTAGTGAAAGACTGCTCTGAATGGCTACAATACCAGAAGAGAAAAGGAAAAAAAGAAGTGATGATACAGACCAAGGGACTTTTACCATTCAAGTCTTCTGACATCTCCGATTTTTTTTCTTTCTTATTTCTCCCTCACAACAGGAATGACTAAACGATCACCTGGTAGCCCAACAGAATTAATGGACCCCATTTCAATCCCTAACTCAAAGCAAGGGAGTCATTCTGAGTACTTGGTAGAATCTAATACGTTGTGTCGATGCAGGAAGGAGCCTCAGAAATTGAGTCTTTAAGGCTGAATAATTCTGCATGCATTTGAATAATTAAAACTTCTGTACCCCTCCCCCAGCCATCCTTTTATTCCTAGCACACTGCAGACATTAATGACATGAAGCAATAGTGCACTCGCACACTCTTTGAAACAATTGCGCTAATTGTGAACGTGCCAACTCCTAACAAAAATGCTAGTGTGCATTGCTCTGCAGTTGTGCCCAGTTCTACGAAGAGATAGCAACACTTTTGTCTCCAGTAGCCAAGACTCACAGATGGGTCACTCAGTTGAGGCAGAACTGGGCTATGCTCTTGGCAGATAGATTGGAAAGTTGGCTGACTTGTTAGGAACCTGACATCCTAAGCATCTCCAGCCTCCACAGACAGACTCTCCCCACACTCAGCTCCCCACTCCCTCTCCCCACCAGGCCACCAGCATTTTCCTAGGAAAAGGAAAAGTTATTTTTTACTATAAACCTCACCATATATATATATATATATATATATATATATATATATATATATGAAATATACATCAGTAGTTTTATTAGATATAATAAAAATATACTTTCCCTATCAGAAGTTATATGTGTGTGTGTGTGTGTGTGTGTGTATCGAGAGAGAGAGAGAGAGAAGGGATTCTCAAAATCAGTGACCTTAACATCATTTTGGATTGGATAATTCTTTGCTGTAAGGAACTGTACTGTCATGACAGCCAAAACCATCTCCAGACATTGCCAAATGTTCCCTGGAGGACAAAATTGTCCCTGTTAGAGAAGCACTGGCATAGAGTAATGTTGAGTGAATTATTTGAATTCACTTGATGGGCTGTACATACACAGGCACAATCTACTACAAAGTACAACCTTATAAAAATCCATGAGAATTGAAATATTTCCAACTGTGAGTCATTTTTATTATAAGAAATATAAAATACACCATAATTAAAGTATTCAAAATAGAATGGATCCTTGAATTTTGTTGCAATTTATCTTTCTTAATCAAGTATATTTGACATACTAGGCTTTTATTCAAAACATCTAAATAAGGAAGAGAAATATTTCCATAGGTTGCCCACCTCTCCTACTTTGCCCTACCAGAAGTTTCTACACTATACTCTGATCCTATTCTAAGTGCTTAAAAACATTTTAAGTGGCTCATGCAGCAGAGTATCTTGTACATAATTATTAGTTTCCAATAACTTTTCATAGTTACTCTTCCTATTTAATTCTCACCAAAGCCAGGAGAGAAATTATCTAAAATCCCAGAGTGATCGCTTTATCTAATAGATCCATCATCAGGTATTCTTCAGAGACAATTTCTGTTTATTCTTTTCCCTTTAAGTATGCCTTGTGATTTTTTTGCTATTGAAAATTGGACCTTTGGATTTAACAAGGTGCTAACTGTGGAAATCAGATTCTCCTCCTTCCCCAGGGTTGTTGTTGTTTTCTGTTTGTTTGTTTTTATTATTGTATGTTATCTCTGTGCTGAAGATCAGTCTGGAGTGTAAACTTAAAGTCTTCTCGGGTTTTTTCTGCGTCGGTACCTTTCCCTGGGCATGTGTACTAGCTTTCCGATTTCCCTCGTATAAGCAGTTGCTTTTGAACGTCTTAGCCTTTTTTTTTTTCTTTTCAATTTTTTAAAATATATTTTTAATGATTTCAGAGAGGAAGGGAGAGGGAGAGAGAGACAGAAATGTCAATGATGAGAGAGAATCATTGATCCGCCTCTTCCCCACTGGGGACCGAGCCTGCAACCCGGGCATGTGCCCTTGACTGGAATCGAACCTGGGGCTCTTCAGTCCATAGGCTGATGGTGTATCCACTGAGCCAAACCAGCTAGGGCTGTCTTAATCTTTAATGTCTGGCTCCTAAAAGAGGAAAAAGAGAAAAGTTAAGGAGGAAGAGCAGCAGTCTTTAAATCCCCTAGCAGTCGCTTCAGCTGGAAGGAGAGGGACCTGCCTGTTCGCATGGCCCTCTGAGGCCAGAAGCAGCACCAGTGATCAGAGCACAGGTCCCTGATATTTGGAGGAGGGGTTCCTCTTCTCCCACCCAAGCTGTGTAAAAGCTGCCCCAAGAACACATGCCCAGCTGCCTGGCAGGGTACTGAGGTGGGGGAGTGGATGCTGAGAGCTGCTAGTAGATGCTGAGAGCTGAAATTAACTGCCTTTTACCACGCAGGCCATCCCCTGAAAGTTGCAAGCCTCCAATAGACTTCTGGATTCCAAAATAGCTCCATCAGACAGATCCCACCAGCACAACTGTCTAGGTGGGAGCTCAGGTTCCTGGCGTTTACTACTCTGCCATCTTCCCAGAATCCTCTGTTGGTGCTGGTTTGTTTTGTGTGTTTTTTCTACCCCAGGATCCAGCCCATAGCATAGCCTGTGTTTCTGTGTCAGTGGAGGTCTGTCTTAGAACACTAAGCAGATAATGATAATACCTGGTGCAATGAAAGGGCAGCACATGAAGAGCAAGTTACCATGTAAAACCCTCAGAAACGATCTCAGCATCTGACAATTATAGGGTAAAAAAAAAATCAAAACCTCAGGTAGGCCTGTCAAAAAGATTTGCCTCGCCTTTTATCCAGGGCTGGGCTGATAGTTCTCTGCGCTCGGGGTAATTAGCCCTACCCTAGCATACAGCAAGTCCCCACACGCTCCCCAGCTCCTCGGGGAATAAGGCTCAATGCCTTCGCCAGACAAATACCCTTCACAGTCTCACCCAACCTCTGCTCAACCTCTGTCTTCATCTTTTGCCTCGTGCCTCTGTTTCCTGATGAGCTTCAGCTATAAGGAGTGATTCTCAGCTTCCCCTCTAGGCTTTATAGGGTCCAATCTCTGCTTCCTTGCTGGTATCATGCCAGCAGGCAGGGCCTCTTACCCTCGGAGGCCAAATCAGAAGCATTTCTATCAGCACAGCTTGGAGGGACTTACTGAAACTTGAACTAGGGCTCTCTGGTGGTGCCACCATGTGCCTTGTGAGGGCTTCCTCTCCTCCTCACTGTGTCCTCCCCTAGGCCACAGACTGCAGCTTTATATTATCCACACTACCTGGAAGGGTACAGCAAACTTTTTGTTGGACAAAATGAATACCAGTAAACAAAGGAATGTTCCTTGGTCCTCAAGGCTCTCCATTACATAGTCTAACTCTATTAACCCATTTTCTTTCTTTTTTAAAATATTTTTATTGATATTTATTTAGAGAGAGAGGAAGGGAGAGGGATAAAGAGAAGCATTGATGAGAGAGAAACATCACAGATCAACTGCCTCATGTGCCCTGACTGGGAATGGAACAGGTGACCTCTTGGTTCCTGGGTCGATGCTCAACCACTGAGCCAAATCAATTGGGCATCTATTAACCCATTTTCTCCTGGCTCTTTCCAAACATGCTTCATGCAGCTCATTTTTCCCCCCAATTACAGTTTACATTTAATATTAGTTTGTATTAGTTTCAGGTGTATAGTAGAGTGGTTAGACAACCATATATTTCACACAGTGATCCCTCACCTCTCCCCATGTTCCCAGTATCCACCAGGCACCTTACGTAGTTATCACAGTATTACTGACTATATTCCCTATGCAGCATACAGGTCATTCTGGCCATCGTCTCTCTCTCTCTCTCTCTCTCTCTCTCTCTCTCTCTCTCTCTCTCTCTATATATATATATATATATATATATATATATATATATATGATTTTTTACAGAGAGGAAGGGAGAGGGATAGAGAGTTAGAAACATCAATGAGAGAGAAACATCGATCAGCTGCCTCCTGCACACTTCCTACTGGGGATGTGCCCGCAACCAAGGTACATGCCCTTGACCAGAATCGAACCTGAGACCCTTGAGTCCACAGGCCGACACTCTATCCACTGAGCCAAACTGGTTAGAGCTGGCCATTGTCTCTTATGTACACAGTTGCTTGATGACTTTGCTCATATTAACTTTCCAATATATCCTTTCATGTATCCTTTCATTCATTTATTCACTCACTCACTCACTCACTCACTCACTCACTCACTCATTTATTGACTCTGAGAGCACAGGAATATCCAGGCCTGCCTCTTTGTCTTTCAGATGGTAGGGGAGACAGATGTGTAAACTAAGCATCACAAATACTGCATGTACGGTTGGTCCATAGGAGAGGTATGCACACAACAAATGTGGGTACCGAGAGGGGAGTAGTTAACTTTACCTGGAAGGTGAGGACTGTGTTCAGGGAAACCACAGAGCAGATGTGCCTTTAAAACCAAGTACCATGAGGAAGGTTGTTGTTCAGGGTGGATTCACAGCAAAGGGTGGTGGGCAGTCCTGGGAATGACCTTCTAGGCCTCTGTGGATCCTCTTCCAACTAGGAACTCCTCTGCAGCCTGATTTTGGGTCCTCCTCAGAGTGGGATTAGAAATCCAAGGCCCATTCACACTTACTTTTTTGGTCCTAACTTGCAACCCTGTACAATAAATTCTTTATTTAGATAAGGGAAATCTTCCATTCTGCTCTAAATAAATCACACATGTGGCCTGCAAGGTGTTTGGTCTCTTTCAAGTACCTCTGTCCAGTGATATCTGAGTTGCCTTTATTTTATTAGTCAAATGCTCAGAGTTCAAGGGGTGACTCCCTGGTACACCTTCATTAACTGCTTCCTGTGAAAGGCCCTTCCTGCGGCACCAGCCTTTAACTCCCGAGGGAGGGGTCTGTTCTTTCCCTCTGTGCTTCCCCCACAGCATCAGCTGTGGTAGGCCCTGGGTGAGGAGCCAGTGTCCACTGGAAAAATGAACTCTCTTCTCTCCTTAAGGCAGATCACACTTCCGTTCTCCAATCCTTACCCACTGCTCCCCATCCTCCCACTCTCCCAGTGAGTTGCCCTCTGGCCCTGAGGAGCACAACCTCCACTACCTAGGAAATGCAAACGCTGTCTGGAGCATGTAGAGCCTTCCCCTGGGGGAGGATATTTGAATGAATGTAGAGCAGGGTTAAATAGAGATTAGAACTAGCTGACCTTCAGCCTTTCTTCCCTCATTGAGATTTTATGATTCTGTTCTAAGGTACTGCTTAGAAGGTTCAAAATGCTTGTTTGTCACAGTTCCTTGTTCTCCTGTCCCCCCTCCCCCCCAGGTGCTTTTATTATAGGGGGAGGGGGAAGATTTTCAACATAAGCCATACCTTTATATTGAGATTAGGAAATTATTGGTTGATAGTGTTAGTCATTAGTAAAGTCACAAAGTAATATCTAAAGTGACACAGTAATAAGTCAAAGAAAACCAAGCTCAAGGCTATTTAGAGGAACTAGTGTGTATAACGATGAGTAACCTCTGAGTGCTTGCAAAAATAAGATGTTATTGTGACTATCATTATTACTTACTAGAGGCCCCATGCACAAAATTCGTGCACGGGGAAAGGGGTTCCCTCAGCTCAGCCTGAACACTCTCCAATGGGGGACCCCTTGGGGGATGTCCAACTGCCTCATCCCATAGGGATCAGGCCTAAACCAGCAGTCAGACATCCCTCTTGCTATCTGGGATCCCTGACTCCTAAACACTCACCTGCCTGATCACCCCTAACCCCTCTGCCTGCCTGCCTGGTTGCCCCTAACCTCTTTGCCTGCCTGCTTGATTGCCCCTAAGTGCTTCTGCCTGCCTGCCTGATCACCCCTAACTGCTCCCCTGCTGACCTAATTGCCTCCAACTATCCCCCTGCCAGCCTGGGCACCCCTAACTGCCCTCCCTTGCCAGCCTGATCTCACCCCTAACTGCCTTCCCCTGCTGGTCTGGTCACCCTCAACTGCCCTCCCCTGTCGACCTGATTGCCCCCAACTGCCCTCCCCTGCCAGCCTGATTGCCCCTAACTGCCTCTGCCTCGGCCCCCATCACCTTGGCTTTGTCAGGAAGGAAGTTGGACATCTGGAAGATGGCTGGTCCACCCGGTCTAATTAGCATATTGCCCTTTTATTAGTGTAGCTAGCTGACCTACATCTGAGTTTTTCCAGAGTCAGTGTATAAGATACAGAATTCCAGATGTCTTTCAGTGGGAGCCTGCTGGAGCTCTTCCTATTCCACTGGTGCCCAACCCTGCCATGGAAGCAGGCGCTTTGTGCTGCCACACATGTGCAGTTTATCTCCTGGAAATACAAAAACAAGGTGGATGGACTAGGGTTATCAACATATCCTGAGAACATACCCCCATATGCATGTGATTTGTGTAAATATGTCTGTTTGGCTTCAAGAGATTTTGTAAAATAGAATACAGAGATGTGGAACAGGAGTATGAAGTCTGAGTAGGAGGAGGATTGAAAAGAGAATGACAGATGCTTGAATTATTTTCTTTGTTCTGGGAGAATTTTTCCATGCTTATAAATTTATTCTGTTAAGACAACTGCACATGGGATAACAGTAGATTGAGTTACTAAATGTGAAGTACCAAGGTCACTGCCGGTACATAGTAGGCACTCAATAAATGTCATACCTCCTTCCTCGCCTCCTTCTCTCATCACAATCATTGAAGCTTATTGCCAAACTTTGACGACAAGATCTCAAATAAATTGCTGCCAGGAACAAAGACACAATCAGGGGCACATAAGGTTCTGTTAAGACAACTGCACATCCATCCTTCAATCAGAGCCTGAAGCACCTGATCTTTGCTATGCACTATTCAGAATGAATGGTTTTCAAGGCAATTGGCTCTGACAGCACATATAGTCTTGGAATTAGGTATTAGGCCAATTAACCTACAGACACTCCGAAACGCAGCCAGGATGGGAGAATGGATGACATTAGATGTGATCCAAGGCTTCTAGATGTAGTTTCAAATCAGGATCAGTTATAAAGCTGCCCAAGTAACCTCAGCATAGAGCAACCCCCATTTTTAAAAAAAATCTGACTTTAGGGCAAAGAAAGGGACCTTTTCTTTTTAAAGCATCATCTTAGAGCATCGGTCATCACAATGGGAACATAAATCATAGTTCACCTTCAGCACTTACGAAAGTAAGCACTCAATATTTATGAGACAAATGAACCTCAGTGGTTTTAAAATGTTTGACAGTTGGTTCCAGGTAGAAATGATGGATTGAACAAATGCATCTATTTGACTTCCTCCAGAACCCACTAAAAATCATGAAAATGGGAGAGAGAGACAAGAAGCAATAGCCATAGAAGTTTGAAGGCTAGACAGCAGTGATAAAAGACTTGGCGGGAGCTGAGATAACCAAGTATTAAGGGAGTGGCATTGCAAAATCCCCTGGATAAGGAGTGAAGATGTGATAAAAGGGATGTAAAAAAAGGAACTGGATGGAGGTTGGAGCTACCTGAAAAGTCATACTACTATACTTATCCCCAGCTCTTTTCCACTGGGTGATTCCCGCCCCTCCCCTAACAGAAGTGAAAGTTTATCCACTTCTTATCCATAGCTGAAGAGAGAAAATGAGGATTAATTAATGTGGGCATACTAAATGCTCAGATCCTCTCCCAATTCTGAATATGCTAGGAACCAAGGTTTATCCCCTAGACAGAAGATTTGGCTTCAAGGGGAAAGAGTCTGTGTTGCAGAAAAGCAACCTCAATGTGTGAGCAGCCTGAGAAAGCATTCATCTTTTCTGCTTCCATTTCATGTTCTATGTCATCTTCACTTGACTGACAAAATCTCCAATTCCAAATCCTCACCTGCTGCCAGCATCTAGACCCTATTCAGAAAAACAAACGATCTGAGTTACAGCAGCAATGCTGCACGGAGTTAAGGGCATGATGAGAGAGAGAGCTGAGTCCAAAATACTGGTCCTTCTCAATCTTCCTCCTGGCCATTCTGCTGCTTAAAATCCTTCCATGAGTCCCTGTTCCCCCATCAATGGATCCGTTAGCCTAGCATATAAAGGCTCTTTATTAATTCACCTGTCCCTACTTTGCCATTTTCACCTATGGCCCGAAAGCCTTTTTCTCTCTTATTTGTAGCAATATTTAACTACTTGTAATTTCCTCAATACCCTGTCTACACTATTTTGATCATGCCTGGAAGACGTTTCTTACATACTCTCTCTTCTTTGCCTGGTTAATGCTTTCTTATTTTTAGACTCAGTTCAGGAATAATTTCCTACAGTAAGACTTTTGTACCCTAGCCACCTCTTCTCCCCAAACCAGCTTAGATAATGCCTGTGCATGTCACATTGTATTGGAAATCCCCTCCTGACCTGAGTCTTTCATTAGATTTAAAACCCTTAAAGACAAGGTCTTCCATCTATGCAACTCCAGTGCCTTGTATAGAGTAGGCATTCAATAGATATTTGCTAAATGTACTTCATATAAAGTCTATTATGTATGAAAAAATACTATGTTCACATTATTATTTTTATTTTAAAAACAAATAATAGACAGTTTTTTAAGAGCAGTTTTAGGTTTACAGGAAAATGGAGCAGAAAGTACAGAATCCCCATATACCCCCTCACTCGCCACCATCTAGTCTCTCCCATAATTAACAGCTTGCATTAATGTGGCATGTTTGATACAATTGATAAGCTAATATTGATACTTTTCTTTTTTTAGCTAAAGTCCATAGTTTACATTAGAGTTTTGACAAATGTATAACATTGTACATCCTCTAGGCTTTGACAAATAGTTAAATTTACATCATATATAATAATTTCAGTACCGCCCTAACCGGTTTGGCTCAGCGGATAGAGCATTGGCCTGCGGACCAAGAGGTCCCAGGTTCGATTCCGGTCAAGGGCATGTACCTTGGTTGTGGGCACATCCCAAGTAGGAGGTGTGCAGGAGGCAGCTGATCGATGTTTCTCTCTCATCGATGTTTCTAACTCTCTATCCCTCTCCCTTCCTCTCTGTAAAAATATTAAAAAATAATAATAATAATTTCAGTACCCTAAAAATCCACTGTATTTCATCTATTCATCCTCTCACCCTCCCTCAAACTTCTTGAAACCAGCAATGTTTCTACTGTCTCCAAAATTTTGCCTTTTTCAGAATATCATAGAGCTGGGATCCTATGGCATGTAGCCTTTTCAGACTGACTTCTTTCACTCAGCAATATGCATTTAAGCTTCTTTCATGCTTTTGTGACAGCTGGTTATTTATAATCTTTAAAATAATTCTGCAAGGTGTTATTTTTAGTAAGTGAACACCTGAGACATTGAATGGGAAGGTCACAGTGCAAAAGACAGCTGAAATAGCAACAATGCCATACTACCAAGCCATTAAATAAATAATCATTGGTCCCCTACTTTGTGTCAGGCATAGTGCTTGCTTGATCCCAGGAGCAAGAAGAAAATAATTGCTTAGTCCTTGAAGACTAACAATTTAGTGTATGTTAAAAAAAAACAATAACAACACATCATGCCATGGCCAATGTAGCTCAGTTGGTTGGGTGTTGTCCTGTGCAATCAAAGGTTGCTGGTTCAATTCCTGGTCAAGGTACATGCCTGGTCAGGGTTGTGGGCTCAATCTCTGTAGGGTGAGTGCAGGAGACAGCTGATCAGTGTTTCTCTCTCATATTGATATTTCTCTCTCTTCCTTCTCTCTTCATCTCTCTCTAAAATAAATAAATAAATAAATAAATAAATAAATAAATAGATAGATAGATAGATAGATAAATCTCAAAAAAGAAAATTAAGTAAAATAATAAATAAATAGAACACATCATTTCACAAAATGGAAAAGGCTGCTAACAGGGTAAGTATCCTGTTGATATAAGAATGAATTCAGATAGTGGAAGTATTTGGCACAATAATGCCACATAATGACGTCTCATTAAATGCTAACTATTGTTATTTCCACTTGGTCCTTACAATAGCCCAAACCTGTTAGATATTGCTATCTCTTACTTTTACGATAATAAACAGTTCAGAGCAGTTAATTATTTGCTCAAAAATCACAGAATAAAGAAGTGAACTTGGGTTTGCCTAAAATCCATGTTATCTCTACATTTTACTATCTCATTGATCCTGGCAGAGGTAATATCATGTCCAAGGTAGAGACATTAAAGAGAAGAGTGTTTTGGGGACAGTGACAAGTTAAGAGTGACTGGAACACAGAGTGTTGGGGAAGGGAGTAGTGAGCAGTGGAGGCTGGTCACAGTCAGGCTCCAAGGGCCTCCAATTACTGATGTTTATAAAATGTTAGTCCACTAATTTTCTCGTGATATTTAGCCCTAAGAACTGCTGAAGCTGAGCATTCCCTTTGGAGTGCACAAAATAAGCTCTGTGTAAGACATTTTTGGTCTTGCTAAGGTCAATGTAGTGGGTTTGTTGCTGAGGAAGAGTTCTGACAATTGCTATGGAGATGCTACACAAGCAAAGATAAGCAATGTTTGTCTTCCGAAAGTAAAATTAGAGGGAAGCACAGTAAATCAAGATTTCATAATAGCAAGTTATGTAAATAAACACCAACTTGAAGAGAAACTTCAGGGAATGAAATTCAAACTGACCAAGTCCAAGTCTTTATAGAAAACCCATTGCTTTCTCTCCTAGATGGTTGGAATGCTTACTCGTGAAGGCATTTCCTTTCATCATCCTTTGGCTTTTTCCTTTGAGAAATAGAAACACGTGGGAAATTTATCTTTGACCTCTATAATACCCTTGAAAGCATCATATGCTTTAAACTGAAAGAGCTGAATGCTATTTATACTCTTCTGGGTAGGAAATGAAAATTAATTTCCCCCTAATTATTTTTAACTAGGGTCCCGGAGCACAAAAATTTGTGCACTTGGGGGGTCCTTCAGCCTGTCCTGTGGCCTCTCGCAGTCTGAGACCCCTCAGTGGATGTCCACCTGCTGGCGTGCCTGGCCAGCCTGGGTGAGGGGCTGATGGCTGTTTGCAGCAAGGCTGGCTGGGATTTATTTAACTTCTAAAGTTGAAAATTTGTTGCTTTAACCGGAGCCCAGGTCAGGTTGCCCCTGACAATCCAGGCTCCCAGCACTTCCTTGAGCCCAAGGCGGGAAGCAGGTAACTGAGGTTTGTTTATCTTCTATAATTGAAACTTTGTTGCCATGAGCGGAGGCCACCGCAGGCCTAGGCAGACAGGAACCTTAGCTTCTTGCATCGCTGGGCCAAGCCTCCTGCTTATTCCAGGTCAGGCTGCCCACAGCTCCCATTGACCCCACGTCCCAGTGAGGCTGGCTGGAAGGGTTTATTTATCTTCTATAATTGAAACATTGTTGCTTTGAGCAGAGATCCAGCTGGCCTAATGGAAGCCTCCTACTTATTCCAGCTCCATGGCTGCCAGCCACCATCTTGGCTGGGTGGGTGTGGCTTGGCTGGTACGTGTGGCTTAGGTGTCTCAGAGTGAGGGTCAATTTGCATATTGCTCTTTTATTAGATTAGATAACATATTTGTCATTGATATGAATATAACAGGAAAAAAAACATTAGCATTGAATTTCAATTAAGAACAATTCACGAACGTTACCAATACCTGTTAATCTGATATATTTTTAAAGTATGGGTTAGCTGAAAGCAAACCAACAGAGATCAGGGCAATACCATATTTTCTTGTTCCCGTTTTTACGATCTATCTGTTTTCTGCGAATATTTAACTTACTTAGTTTAACTAAACTGGGTGCCCAGTTTGGTGGACACAATCAATGCAGATACAGTCTGCTCTGGTGGAGTCTGCAGTCTAATAATACCAGAACACTAAAAGAAATTGCATCAAACGGTTAAAGTTAGATATCTTTATTACCATATTTCACGAGGCTTAGGCTTGTCAGTGCATAGAGCAGTGCTTTTCAAAGTTTACCCATGTGAATTACCTGAGGATCTTATTAAAATGCAGATTCTGATTCAGTAGGTCAGGATGAAGCCGATATTCTGTATTTAATCAAGTGCAAGTAATGCTGATGCCATGGACCACACTTTGTAGCCAGGGCATAAATTATTAAGATGAAGGATTGTAAATGGCATGCATAACGGGGAAGGAAGAGGGATCAGGCAATTCTTCCTAAGAAAAGTGGAGTGTCTAATTGAACCAGGAAGGTGTAGCGAATGCTTGCTGGTGGAGCAAGGCTGATGGTGCTCCAGAGTAAGCACTGGTACTGGTATTTCAGAGGGTCAGCTCAGGGCCCATTCCAAGAGCCAGGGTTCAGTGACCAGCTGGTGGGCCTGTAAAGCAGCTCTTCCATGCAGGGAACATGAAAGATAAGGCTGGGAAGGAGGTCCAAAGGATAGCCTTGTCTGGTGAAAGATCACTCCCAGCAAAGCCAGTGCCAGCATTCCTAAGATTATATATACGGTGCCACAAACCAAAGCACTATCTGAAGTTAGGAGAGAGATCTGGAGCAGACCCTTCCCTAGAGCCTTCAGGAGGAGCATGATCCTCCTTCTAGCTTCCAGAACTATGAGACAATAAATTGCTGTTGTTTAAGCCACAATAGCAATTGTTGTGATAGCTCCAACAAATTGATATATTTACTCATTTTAATCTTCACAATTTCTTTGTGAGATAGTGATTATTATTACCCCTGTTTTACAGATGCAGAAACACAGGCACATTGCAGTTAAGAAAACTAGAGAGAGCCCTAGCCAGATTGGCTCAGTGGATAGAGCTTGGCCTGAGAACTGAAGGGTTCCAGGTTCAATTCTGGTCAAGGGTACATGCCCAGGTTGCAGGCTCGATCCCCAGTGTGGGTCATGCAGGAGGCAGCCAATCAATGATTCTCTTTCATCATTGATATTTCTATCTCTCTCTCCCTCTCCCTTCCTCTCTTAAATCAATAAAAAATATACATATTAAAAATAAAATAACAGAGAAAAGTGGAAAAGGTATAGAAAAACTGAAAGAAAAGAAGGAAAGATGGGGGAAAGGGGACATTTTTGTAAAGATGTGGACAGAAAAAAATAGAATATAGTGGCAAAGGAAAGGGGTTAAAACTTGACCTGGCCAGCCCTGGCCAGTTTTTCTCAGAGGTGCGAGCATCAGACTGAAAGGTCTCAAGTTTGAGTCCCGCTTGGTTGCAGTTTGATCCCTGGCCTGGTTGGAGCTTGAGCAGGTAGCAACCAAATGATGTGTTTCTCTCACATCAATGTTTCTCTCTCTCTCTCTCCCTTCCTCCCCCCTCTCTCCCTCCCACTCTCTCTAAAAAGATCAATGGACAAAATATCCTCAGGTGAGGATTAAAAAAATTTTTTTGACCTGCCCAAAGAATAATAGAGGCTTTAGTTCCCTGTATATAAACCAATAAAATTTTTCTTTTTCAGATGTGTCAAGAGTTAAAATAAAAATGTCCTTCTGTCAGAAAATGAACTCTCATTTTTGACACTTTCCTATATTTTATTATATTGTGAACCTGAAGCTACAGCTCCTGAGAGCCCTGGTCTTGATTTTGCAATATAGGTTCCATTTTTATTTGAACAGAGGGACTAATAATAATTGCTTGTTCCATGAATGTGACATTGAGAGATTTGGATTTGTTTTTGATGGATGAAATAGTACTTATTTTTAAAAAGCTATTATATACTATTCTGCTTACTCCTAGGTGTTTTTTGTTTTGTTTTGTTTTCCTGCTAAAGGAAGACAGCTGAGGTGCAAAGTTGGTGGCAATACTCTGTGAAAATGGGACTCAGTCCTCCAGAATGCAGTATACACTAGCACATTATATTAGAGACATTCCTTTTTATGGTGTTAGGTCTCCATTCAGGAGAATAGGTGCTTCTGGAAATGAGGGGTTGGAAGCAGGAGTGGCCCACTAACCATCACTCCCAGAGACCTACTGAGTTAGGCTTCCTGGGCTCCACAGCATTAGCAGTTCTGGTTGTCAGTAGGAGCATGCTCTAGGGCCCAACTACAAACAATGAATTACAAACAATGGCTGCCACCTGCACACTTTGAGTTCCTTGTGGCCAGGGACCTGCAGTTGAGAAGGTGTGAATAATTAACTCTGATCAGCAACCGCTGGCAAGGCTGATTCTGCACAATGGGAATGGGAATGGGGGGGCATATGTGTGGAAGTCAGATGACCCAGTCAGGTGCTTTTTGGTTCTTGGTTCTCCTTTGAGCAATTGCATCTGTGAACAGACAAGTGAAGACGCCCCAGCCTGAGAAGAAGATTACTAGGCACTAAGACACCTCAATAATGAAAGTTTGGGCCATATTACCAGGTAAGCCACCAAGACCAGCAAAGGTGGTAGCTGAAGGCAAGAGGGAGAAAGGAGGCTGTGCGTACTAGTGGAGGCTCTGAGACCAACTTCAGTGATGGAGGTTAACCTGAGCTACCCCCAGGAAATGTATGGAGAAGTGGATTTGCATAATGCAAGGATTGGACTATGGTTGACAAAGAGA
Organism: Murina feae; assembly: GCA_004026665.1. Taxonomy (NCBI): domain Eukaryota; kingdom Metazoa; phylum Chordata; class Mammalia; order Chiroptera; family Vespertilionidae; genus Murina; species Murina feae. Next base: position 21,217 of record PVJC01020561.1, read on the forward strand.
TATACCGCACCCTTCAAGAAAGCTCTTGGCTCTCAGGTACAAAGAATACAGTAAGCAAATAGTTTCTAGTTGGTATCTCCCTAGGTGTCTGCCACAGCTTTCAAGCAACCTTACAAATGGGCAAGATAGTGATTCAAAAGCCTAGCCATTTAGCCCAGCCAGTGTGGCTCATTGGTTGAGCATTGATCTATGAACCTGGAGGTCATGGTTCAATTCCCAGTCAGGGCATATGCCCAGGTTGCAGGCTCTATCCCCATGATTCTCTCTCATCATTGTTGTTTCTATCTCTCTCTCCCTCTCCCTTTCTCTCTGAAATCAATAAAAATATATTTAAAAAAAAAACAAAATTAGCCATTCATACTACTGGACTAGCACATATTTCTATCTCTCCTGTTCCTTTCACAGCTGTTACTCTCTAATAAATGTTTCAGTTACTGATAACCAGGGATCTCAAGCCAGCACATGCTGTGTAACGAACAACCACAAAACTTCAGTGACATAAAACTACTTAGGAGTTTTCAGGCCAGTTGGATAGCAGTTTTGTTCTTAGTCAGGTCACTTATGTGTCTGTGGTCAGCTCTTGGTCAGATAAGCAGCTCTACTGATCTCTACTGGGTTCTTCACCTCTTTGAGGGTTGACTGGCCTCGACTTGGACAACTGCTCTTTCCTGCAGATACTATCTCATTCTCTCACCTTGGCTCATTCACATGGTAGTAGAAGGCTTCCAAGAGAACAAGCAGGGCCTCTTGAGGTCTAGACTTGGAATTCACACACTGTCAGTTCTGCCATACTTTATTTATGGTCAAAGCAAATCTCTAAGCCAGTCCAAGTTCATGGTGTAGGAAACCACCTCTTGTTAGAAGAAATGCAAAGTCACATTATAAGTGTATAGGCAGATTAAGAGATAATGGGGACATTTTTACAAGCCATCTACCGCAGGAGAACTCCCTGCAGGGAAGTGCAAGAAGCAAACAGAAACTGTGCTGTAAAGTCCACAACAGTTTTTTGCTTCTTAAGAAATTAATGAAAAATTAAAAGCATATAGAAAATATGTAGAATAATAACCACTCATAAATGCAATATCCTACTTTAATAAATCTTAAAATTCTGTCCTATTTGGTTCGTTTGGTTTAAGAAAGAAAACTCTGAAGATACTGTATTTTTTTTTAATCCTTGCCTGAGGATATTTTTCCACTGATTTTTAGAAAGAGTGGATGGGAGAAGGGGCCGTGGGGAGATAGAGAGAGACAGAGGAGAAAGAGAAGGAGAGAGAGAAAAACATCAATATGAGAGAGACACATCAATTGGTTGCCTCCTGCATGCACTCTGACCAGGGTTGGGGGTTGAATCTGCCACCAAAGTACATGCCTTTGACCAGGAATTGAACCAGAGACCCTTTGGTCCATGGACTGATGCTCTAACCACTGAGAAAACTAGCTAGAGTGAAGATACTGTACTTTTAAAATCCACTGTATATTCTTGTCCATCCTTTCTTTTTCTTGTTTAAGGTCTTCAGTTGTAAATTTTAAATTCCAGATAGTTAACTTTTATTTAAGTTAACTAACTTGAGGCTCAGGCCTTCTGGTGATTCAGCAGAAAAAATATGAAAGTATATTCATTCAGCCATTAAACAAATTTGCCAGGTCCTGTACTATATATGTATTTGAATAGTATATTCTTATTTTTCATGTGCTCTATTTGCAAAGTATTTTGTTTCAAGTTGTATATCCAAAGTGAGAAGTATTCCTTTGTAACTGGGTTGTTTTTCAGTATCTCTTAGAAATTTTTTTTCTTAATACTTTCAACCTTTGAAGGAAAGTCTTGTTCTACTCTTAGTCTGTAAACTTGCATTCGAAGTTTAACATTTTCCTTCTGTGGGTTTGGCTCTTGTGTCACCAGGGTGGGTAAGATGCTTGGCATGTTTATTTGGTTGCTAGTCGGCCACACCTTTGATTTTCTTTCATATGATTAAGTTGTCATTGCTTGTAATGCCTATCTGGTTTCTCTACTTTAGAGTGCAGTCCTCTCCTTACAGTCTTTGTTTTCTTGCTTCATAGTGAGTAGGTTATATTTCTCTCCCCCCTAAATAACAGCTCTATTGACATATAATTTACATACCATAAAATTCATCCTTTAGTATATTCAGAGTTGTGCAACTCTAATTTTATAGTGTTTATCACTCCGAAAAGAAATGCTGTACCTATTATCTATAGCTCCCCATTATCCTCTGCACTCAGCAACCCCTAAATTACTTTCTGTCTTTATGGATTAACCTATTCTGGATGTTTCATAGAAACAGAATCACACTTTAGCATAGTCTTTTGTCTCTGGCTTCTTTAACTTAGCCAGATAACGTTCTCAAGGTTCACCCATGTTGTAGCACATGTCAGTGCTTCATTCCTTTTTATGGCTAAATAATATTCCACTGTATGGATATGCTACTATTTGTTTATCCATTCAACAATTGCTTGTGTCCACTTTTTGGCTATGATAAATAATGCCACTGTGAGCATTCATGTACAAGTTTTTATGTGGACATATTTTCATTTCTCTTGGGTATATACCTCTGAATAGAAATGCTACATTAATGGTAAATTTATATTTAGCTTTTTGAGAACTGAAAACTATTTTCAAAAGTGGCTGCACTGTTTTACCTTCCCACCAGTCCTGTATGAAGACTGAAATTTCTCCATTTTATTTTATCCATCTATTTAGTGTAAAGTGGTATCTCACTGGGGTTTAGATTTACATTTCCCTAATGATATTGAGGATCTTTTCATGTTTTATTGGCCTTTGTATGTCTTCTTTAGAGAATTTCCACTTTTAAATTGGGCTAATTAAAAAATTGTTTAGTTGTACATATAACTCTTTATATATTTTTTAAAAAAATATATTTTATTGATTTTTTACAGAGAGCAATGGTGAGGGATAGAGAGTTAGAAACATCGATTAGCTGCCTCCTGCATACCCCCTACTGGGGATGTGCCCACAACTGAGGTACATGCCCTTGACTAGAATTGAACCTGGGACCTTTCAGTCCGCAGGCAGACGCTCTATCCACTGAGCCAAACCAGTTAGGGCTATATATTCTATGTACAACTGCCTTATCAAATATATGATTTCAAGTATTTTTTCATATTCTGAGGGCTGTCTTTTTACTTTCTTAATGATGTCCTTTGAGGCATACATTTATAATTTTTGGCGAGTTCCAATTTATATCTTCTTTTGTCACACATTTTGGTATCACCCTAGGAAACCATCGCCTAACCCAAGGTCACAAAGATTTAATGTTTTCTTTGAAGAGCTTTATAGTTCTAGCCCTTACATTTAAATCTATGATCCTTTTTTTTTTTTTAGTGTCCCTTTCTTTTCTTTTTTAAAATTTTTGATGTGGTATAGAGGTTCAAATTCATTATTTTGCTTGTGAATATCCACTTGTAAAAATAGTTCCTTCTCCACTGCATTATCTTGGCACCCTTATCTAAGGTTATATCTTTATTATGGAATTTACCAAATTTTATGGTAAACTGGATAGATCTTCCTAGGTCACTGAAGGATTGGAAACATATTTGTTCACTTAAAATGAGAAAACCTATGACAAAAGCACCTACCATAGGCCCCCAAAGGAAATATTTCGTTTCTTCTTTTGAATCCTTCCTCTACCCTCCTTACAGGATTCCAGGAATAGGGAAACTGAGACAGGAAAGTTAAAACAAGGCCAAAGGATAGTGAGGGCAATCTATAGCCAGCTTGAAACTAATATTATCTTCCCCAGCCAAGGACACTTAAGATTAAAAACCTTCCTAATGAGAATGCAGTGAGGGAGAGGGAAAGGAGAAAGGGAAAAGGGTAGTTTTCTCCCTAAAACAGAGAAGCCAGCCGTCTCAAGGTTTGGCAAGATAAAGTTGCTAGGAGCTTCTCATGAATTCTGTGGAGGCCAAAATAAAGGAAAAATGGGTCCCTTGAGAATGAATCTGTACTAAAATATTCTGCAAAGGAATTTTGAAACTTATAGACCCCCACCCAACTAGCTCTTCAGATTAGCTGAGAACCTGTCTGCACTTCATAAGCCAGATGTACAGTATAGGTGTTTGCTTTGCTTTTTCAATAAAGGTGCATGCTTTAATAAATTGGCTTTTCACAACACAAGCAAGGTCTCTCTTACAAACTAATTTATATAAGAAGAAAAGGATTAAGGTTGGGAACAGCCTCTCTCCCACTGACTCAGGGTACTGTTGGGTAATGGTTAACACTTCTCTGGTGTTGGTGAGAGGTGCCTCTAGCACCCCCCACAGCACTTAGTGTGGTATTTGTCACACAGTGGTGACCATAAATGTTTGCTGAATGTACAGTGGGCTTGAGCATGCACCCCAAAATAACGATGTGGGTCCCTAAAGCTCTGATTGTGTGGGAGAATCAGAACACTTGAACCCTTTTCAAGGTAAGAATCTGAAAAATAGTAGAGACTGACCCCAACAGCTTTGTGACGCTCTGCTGCTGTAGAGACCTCCAAATGATTCACTATCCTTGAAGGCTAAGTAACAAATATGCTTTCACTTAATAGTGAACCCAAACACTTAAAATAACCCTAAAGGTCTAGAACCTTTTCACCCCCCTATTTTAATTTCAAGTTCTCCAGATGTCTACTCATTTAACTGCTTATCAGTTAATAAAGTTTTCATTTGTGGAGTTGACCTCAATTCCACAAAATCGATTGTGGCTCTTATCTGCTTAAAAGCAGAAAGATTTTTCTCAGGCCGCAACCACCACTATTGAGAAGGCAAAGAAACACCACTCAGGAGTGGCAGGCAATTCTATTCTCAGTGACCCCCTCTTCCCTCTCTTTTTCTCTCTTACATGTTGAACGTTGGAAGCTCTCACAGCCTCTCAGAAATAGAGCAAGAGGCGGAAAATAAAGGCCTGTTCTGCCCCCGGCCACTTTCCTTCGGGTTCATGTCTAGGCAGTGTTCCTGCCTGCCGCTTGGGTATCTTCCCAGAATCTGCCTCCCTGTGTGTGCAAGTGCTGGGCCTGAGATGCCTGCTATTGAGAATAGGTGCACGGCAACTTCCTTGCGATGTCCTTCAGCATGGAAGAACTTCCTCACAGCTACGTGCTCCAAATGATCAGGTTCAGGGCTCGGAAGCACATTTTCTTACAGGGATTGTAACTTTTGACAATACATTTTTTAATTTAAAATATTTGAAATACAGACTTTATATTTTACAACAGTTTTAGGTTCGCAGCAAAACTGAGCTGAAGACTGAGATTTCCCATATAACCCCTGTCCCACACATGCACAGTCACACCCATTAGCCACATTCCCCACAGAGGAGTCCGCTCTACAATTGAGGAACCTATATCAACACCCAAAGTCTTCAGTTAACATTGGGGTTTACTCTTGACCTTGTACATTCTATGGGTTTGGACAAATGTATAATAATATGCATCCACCATTATGCTATCATACAGAGTAACTCACTGCACTAAAAATCCTCTGTGCTCTGGCGAGGCTCGATTTTAAAGGGCGAAAAGAGGAGAAAAGACAAAAAAATTACGCCGTCTCCACCAAACTCTAAGCTAGTTCCCAAGTTCTGCAGCTCCCAGCTGTCCCATCTCTCCTAGTCCCGCCAGGGGCGGGTTCCTCCTCCTCCTTTTGTTTAAGTGTCAAGCAAATGGGTTTCCTGTTGACACCGGAATACTGTGAAAGGTCAGGAAGAGGCCAGGCCACCTCCCCCCAACCCTGTTTATTGATTCTGTACGCGTTTGTTTGCGTCCAGCAAGCAGGTGGTTCCAGCGTGTGTGGCTGTGGGGCGTCCTCAGTGGCGGGTGACCCCTCCCCGAGGAGGCGAGGCCCAGCCCGAACCCGCCCCGCGGTCCCTGGCTCCAAGTCCGAGGGGCGGAGAAGGGGAAGAGGAAGGGGGAAGAGAGTGGGAGAGCGAAAGCTGGGAGAAAGAGGCCGGTGCGCTGCTGCAAGGAGGCGGGGAGCCGGGATCCCGCGGGTGCCCCGCCGCTCCCCCGCCAGCTGCAGGTGGAGTCCGCCGAGGCAGCCGATTCCGCAGCCCCAGGCGCTGCCACTTCTTCCCCGGGGCCTTCTTCCAGGCCCCGAGGGAGCTGGCGTGGGGGCCCTCGGGGCTCGTCCACCGTCCCGCAGCTGCGCCTGGCGCCTCGCCTCGCCCATGGCTGAGGGCCGGCGGTGGGAGGACGAGGAGGAAGAGCTGGGGCGCCGCGCCCGAGGCCGGGCGCTCTCGGGCCACTCGGCTGCAGGTGAGGGGCGTGAGGAGCAGGAGGCGGGGGGTTAAGGGGAGGGGTGGGGAAGGACACAAGGGAGGGGGGGAGCAGGACCGAGGGCTGGGCACCCTGGGGCCGCTCAGGTCTTGCCCTAGAAGGCAGCGGCTCCCTCAGCAGCTCACCCGCCAGGCTGGGGGAGACCCGCACCTCTTGGAGATGAGACGGAGGGAGAATGGCTTTTCTATCCTCATCCTCACTTTCGGGGCGGGGCCCGAGGAAATCCACACTGGTCTCTACCTGCTAGGGCCCAGGAGCCAAAACCACAAATTTTCCATGCCCACACTAAGTCCAGGAGCTGCTGACCTGGACCTTGTGGCCCAGGTGATGACTTATCTCTGCATGAGTCAGAGACCCGTGGGGGACGCCCCCTCCGCACAGTTTTGCCTGGGCTGCCGCCACCCGGTTGAACCGCGCGCTAGTTGTCTAGTCTGGTTTCAGTGTCTCTGAACTTCGGACCTGCGACTCTCCTCCCTGCCCCCACTACCTTCGGAGCGCACCAGTTTTCTACAGGGCTGGCGTTAGAGTTGTTTTGTGACTGTTGCAGAAGGCGATCGAAAAGGCGATCCATTTGGACTGAGAATCATTTCTGGGCCTAAAATTACTACTTCTGGGTGCACAAAGGCGGCACGGATCAATAGTTTGGCGCAGAAGTGTAAGAGTGACTAAGTACAGACCCACACCCCTTCTCTCTTCCCCAGCATCTTTTCAATCAGACATAATAGAGAGGGAATTCTTTGGCCTTTGGTTCCAACTGGATAAGCCAGTTATCTAAAAAGAGAGAGCAAACCTAGGGAATTGACTACAGAGGGGAGCTAAAGAAGTGAGAAGGGTGGAGATGAGAACATTCATTAAAGTCTCTTTAAGAAAGCCTCTTTCTCAAGTCGTGGAGAAATTAAGAGAAGTTATGGGTCTGTGGGGGAACAAACGGAAGGTAGAAAATAGAATGAAAAGCAGAATTTGAGTTTAGTATGAGGAAATGGTCAACTTCATACCTTGGAAACTTAAAAATAATTCCGTATGTCCCTTACTAGGACTTTTTTAAAAATCAAAATAACCAATTGACACTATCCGTTTGGAAAATGATAGTTTTGTTCAGTATAAATGCAGACCTCGTGAAATAATGGAAAATAAGTAAATATTTCTTGCAGGAGTACAATTAAAAAATGTACAAAGGTATACTTCCATTGAACAGTGTAGGCTACCTTGGAGTCCTATTCAGCAAAAAGCTTCACGCTCTCTAAGGAGGGACTTGTACTGTGAAGAGTTGTCTATATTGGAGGTCAGACTAGATATGATCCAGGTGTAGGCTTGTCATTCAGTTGCAATATGTGTATTTATTCCAAGGCTAGTGGAAGTGGCGTTTTTGTAACTTGTTTTTACCAGTTCCTTAATTTCCCAAGGCTGACAGAGGCCTTTCTAAGTTCTGTGATAGTGTTTTGCTGAGACATGACATGGTATACTTTTTCACTCAGAAATTGTTTGTAGTTTCTCACCATTTAACATGCATGCCCTGTCTCCATTAAAGGGTGAAGGGAGTGGGGAGAAGGTCTTCTTTCT
>PVJC01020562.1:0-29062 GCA_004026665.1 Murina feae
GGTGGTGTGGGGGTGGGAAGCAATCGGAGGGATGGCGGGTGGTGTGGGGTGGAGAGCGATCAGAGGGGTGGCAGGTGGTGTGGGGGTGGGAAGCAATCGGAGGGGTGACAGGTGATGTGTGTGGGGTGGGTGGGGCGAGATATGCAAGTGGCAGGTGGCAGGTTGTGCGGTTACATGCTGGGCTGAGGGACCCCCGAGTGCACAAATTTTTGTGCACCGGGCCCCTAGTACAAAATAATATTGAATGTAAATTGTAATAGAAAAAGTAAAATTTAAAGTTCTTTAAAAAAATGTCAGAATGTTTGGTAACTCTGACACTATGGTGAAGGGCTAAAAATATCAAAATTGGAAAGGTACAAAATGGTGCCCCAACAACATAATTTGTTTAAGAAAAAATATGAAATGATGTGGAAACAAGCTGATATTAATTACAGACAAGTCACTAGAAAGTAATAAGCAAAAGAAATGCCTAAGGAAGAATCAGGACAGATAAAACTAAGAGAATCATTGAAATAAATAAATATTGGCTATAGTCACTAGGGTAAATGAAAGTAATTCTATAGGTAATAAATCTCTCTCATGTGGACAACCTTGGAACATTAGTTACTTTACTATGTCTTGAATTGTGTCTTTAGGCCTATAGCCAAGTTCATATGGAAGAATGTGATTTTGAGGATGCTAAGGAAGAGGTACCAAAGGGACAAGTGTTTCTATGGTGGGTGGTCTATTAAATTCACAGAAAATGAAATGGATATAAAAAGCTGAAGAGACGATAACCCATTTGGGCAGTAGAACATAAACTATGTCAATGACACAAACATGCACAAGTTCATAGCCATTTATTCATCTATCCAAATATATACATCCACACTAATGTATTCATCCAGAGAGAAAGACATAAAAATGAAACCATAAGAATGAAATTCTTTATTGTCTTTTGGCAGAGACTGATCAACCTGTAGTGAACTAATCCGTATACCAAGAAAAACAACGGATAAAATATAAAAACCATCTGAGTAAACACCAGGAAGCTACCATGGCAGCCACAGCTTTCTGATGAAGAGAAAGAGAAATTCAAAATTCCACATGTATGTGAAAAAGTCATATATAATTCTTTTCCAAGATCATTCCTACTGCCTTTAATAATGTATTAAGTGGTTAAGCTGAGAATTAAACAACCATGATAATATTTTACACTAGAATACAAGATATTTTGTGGTGAAAGATGAACATTGCAAGTATGACATTTTACAAGTCACTTTCCTTTACATATAAGCTCAGAATTTTAAATTTCATTAACTTTTATGACAGCTAGTTAAATTTTATGTAAGAAAAACAGCAAAGTGCATAATGATTAGAGAGTTCAGCATCTGAAATTTTTCAGAAAAGTATTAACATAATCCAATCTAGAAACTTAAAATTATATTAAAACACCTCAAAATTTACATAGAGGGGAAAACATATCAGAAAATTAAAGCAGGTCATAAATGTTTCAACAAAGTGGAAAATATTTATGGTCTAACATGACAAAGACCAAGACTGATACATAACCCCACTGAGAAATTCATCTCTTACTAGTCACAGATTCCAGGAAACTATTACAGTCGCTGCAAACTAGAAAATCCTAGGGTTCCTTTGTAAATAATGTATAAGTCATTGCATTTTAATTCAAATGACAGAACAAATGAAGAGAAAAATAGACCTTCAGCAAAATGACAATCCTAAAATGAAACGCTTTTCAACCTACTATAGAGACTGTATGAATAATATGTTATCCAAGGCAACACAGGTAATGACTAAATGGTAAAATCTGACATAAACCACCAGAAGAAAATTCAGAATCTTAAACTACATGACAAGGTCCACATTAGTAAGCAGTTATTTAGCTCACTCTAGAATTTCCAACACATCCAAAATGTCAAAATGTATTATAAAAACACTTTTCTACTTCTATAGTTTATGTAATACTTCATTATACATTTCTATAACCAATTTAATCAATAATAACTTCATGAGCCTAGTCACATACATAATACATGTAGACAGTGCATGACAAGAAGGAAAAAATAAGTCTTTAAACTTTTTACTTTATTGTCCTTATTGCAGTAAAAATTATGCTATCAAATTATATTTATGATGCAAAACAATTATAACTCACAGGTAATAGTTATTATACTTATTCTAGACTAGAGGCCCAGTGCACAAAAATTTGTGCATTCGGGCAGGGGGGGTCCCTCAGCTCGGACTGTGCATCTCGCAGTCCGGAACCCCACGGGTGATGTCCACCTGCTGGCTTAGACCCGCTCCCTGGGCAATTGGGCCTAAGCTGGCAATCAGACATCCCTCTGGCAGTCCAGGAGCCCTCAGGGGATGTCCACTTGCCAGTGGGGAGCAGGCTGAAGCTGTAGTCAGACATCCTTAGTGCTGCTGAGGAGACAGGAGAGGCTCTCACCACCACCGCTGTACTGGTAGCCATCATCCTGGCTTGTGGCTGAGCAGAGCTCCCCCTGTGGGAGTGCACTGACCACCAGGGGGCATCTCCTGCATTGAGTATCTGCCTCCTGGTAGTCATTGTGTGTCATAGTGACCAGTCATTTCCAGTGGTTCTGCTGCTGGGGTCAATTTGCATGTTACCCTTTTATTATATAAAATAGAGGCCTGGTGCATGGGTGGGGGCCAGCTGGTTTGCCCTGAAAGGTGTCCCAGATCAGGGTGGGGTTCCTGCTGGGGTGCCTGGTCAGCCTGGGTGAGGGGCTGAGGGCCATTTTCAGGCTGGCCACAGGCCCTTCAGGGTGGGTGTGCCCCCTGGGGTGCCTGGCCATCCTAGGTGAGGGGCTGATGGCTGTCTTCAGGCTGGCCAAGCCCCCCAGCAGGGACCCTCACCCCATGAGGGTGTGGCCATCGTGGGTGAGGGGCTGATGGCTGTTTGCAGGCTGGCCACAGCCCCCAGTGACCTAAGCTCTCAGTAAGGCTGGCTGGAAGCAGGTATCTGGCTGAAAGAAGATAAATATTTATCTTCTATAATTGAAACTTTGTTGCCTTGAGCAGAGACCACAACCAGCCAGGACAGGAGGGAAGCCTGGCTTCCTTCATTGCCAGGGCAACCAAACCTTCTGCTTGCTCCAGCTCCATGGCTGCCTACCGCCATCTTGGTTGGTTTAATTTGCATATAGTTGCTCTGATTGGTTGGTGGGCATGGCTTGGGGTGTAGTAGAGTGACACCAATTTGCATGTTTCTCTTTTATTAGTGTAGATATTATGCCCTTCATCATTCCACTTTACTTGGGTTGTACATTATTGAACTTATATTTTGACTAGAGGCCTGGTGCACAAAATATGTGCAAGGAGCCCAGCCCTGTGCCACTGCTGCTGGGGGCCTCTGCCACCTCTGTCACCTCTTCTGCCTCTACCTCAGCTCCCGCTGTCACAGCTTTGCCTAGAAGGTTGTCCCAAAGGATGTCCAGTCTAATTAGCATATTATACTTTTATTATAGATAAGAATTTGTTTATGTGTTTATGTCACAACTTTGTGAACAGTTTAAATGCTTAGGTCCTATCTCTCTCAGTTTGCATCTCTCCATCAGCATCTGGTCCAAAACTGTTAAATATATGAGCACTTCATAGTCTGGCTCTCTTTCATGGTTAAAAATTGTATTTTGTTTTAAAATCCATTAAAATAATTTTCAAATTTTTAAAACAAATGTCAATCTTAATGTGAGCATGTCAATGGTGTTCACAGAACTTTCCCTTCCATTCAAAAATGTGGATAAATTCTCTGCTGCCTCATTCATTCAATCTTATAGTCAGAAGAATTAAATAGTTGCCTACATGACATGTCCTTTCTCACCTGCTAAAAAATATTTGGATCATTTAATACAAATGTATTTTTCAGGATCTATCAGTGTCTGTCACTGGGTAAATACATCAAATAAGTAGAAACAAACCCCAACTCTGTTTACTATCCAATTGGAAAAAATAGACATACAATTACTTATTAAACAAAGAACTATTGTATACAGCAAAAGTGCTGGAACTATATTTAGGAACCATTTTCTTGTTTTAATTGTCTATATTGTTCCCAGAACTGATAATCTATAATTTGTCATTGTTTACCTTGAAAAATTAGTCCAACTAACTGTGGCAATGCTGCCACTGTTCAAGTGCAACTGAAATTCATCGCTTGGTATTGTTATGAAATTTTCAAACTATACATAGGAGTTAGTTTTACTTCTTTATAATGTTGTTATACCCAAATTCCAGTTGCCTTGGTATCCATAACTCATGCAGACTCTTCCTTTTATTATGAACTAGAAGCCCAGTGTACGACATTCATGTACTTTGTGGGGTAAAGGGGGCAGTCCCTCAACCCAGCCTGCACTCTTTCTCAGTCCAGGAGCCCTAGGCAGGTATCCAACTGATGGTTTAGGCCCTCTCCCTCCAGAGAGAGGGCCTAAGCCACAGTCAGACATCCTTAGGGCTGTCACAAAGGTGGGCTGCTGTGCTTGCCAGCCATTAGTTAGTTTGTCTTGTGCCTGAGCAGCGCTCCCCCTGTGGGATTGCACTGATCACCAGGGGGCAAATCTTGCATTGAGCATCTGATGCCTAGTGGTCAGTGTGCGTCATAGTGACAGGTTGTTCTGCCATTACCCAATAAGAGGGTCAATTTGCATATTACCCTCTTATTATGCAGGATTACTAAACAAAGTTAAATTAAGTGAATATTAATATTTAATGATTATATCTGTTAAAATACATTGAGTCCCTAACCCATATATGGGGGAAATCCAAATATTTTTCTCATTTTTTATATTCGTTTTTTTACTCTAACTCTTTGCTTCTGACCATTATTCTGAATCTTACTTTACTTCATGCCTATTCCCTTTGTTTAGCCACCTGGACCCAGAGTAGCTCATTATCCTTCTTTTCTCTTATTAAAAAAAAAAAAATGTTTATAGGCATTGATGTGTACTAAGCTTTATTGAAGCTTAGGCAATAAAGTAAAGGGTTATTTCACAGCAAACAAAACTGAAGAGTAAATATTAGGCCTTTGTTTTTTAAAGTCTTTTATTTCAACAACTAGACATTTTTCAATCAATTAATGTTTGGTAGGTAATATATTCTCATTGCAAAAGGTACAAAAAAATACAGATGAAAAGCAACTCCCCCCTCCCAGCCCTCTAGTTTCTTTCCCAGTGACACTCACTACTATTGATTTCTATTTTCCCTTCCAGAAATATTCCTTTCTAGGAGAGTTTTTACTTATCGGTCTTTCTCTTTAATAGTCTAGTGGAAGGCTCCTTCTTCTTCTCCTATGATTTTTTAAAAAATTATAAATAAGTCACTTTATTTCCTTTAATTGGGCCTACTTTAATGAAATTATAAGTAAAATAAACAAATTTCTGAAGATAAACCAGTGGTCAGACTAAAATCATGTTCAACTCAGCAACTTTATTTTTGTGGTTTAATAGATACATTACAAAATTTATTATTTTTAAGTATACAATTCATTGTCATTAAGTATATTCTCAACGTCATGTACTACCACTAGCTAGTTCCAGAACATTTTTTTCATTCCAAATGGAAACCCCATATGTATTAAGCAATCATTCCCTATTCTTCTCCATCCCACTCCTCCAGCCCTTGACAACCAGCCACAGATCTGCTTTGTCTCTATGGATTTGCCAACTCGAGAATTTCATGTAAATGGAATCAGACAATATGTGGCCTCGTATGTCCAGCTTCTTTCACTTAGCATAATGTTTTCCAAATTCATCCCAGTTGTAACATGTATCAGTACTTTATTCCTTTTTATGGTTGATTAATATTTCATTGTATGGATAGACCACATTTTGTTTATCCATGCATTCACTCGTGCATATATGTGTTGTTTCTACCTTTTAGCTCCTATTGTGAATAGTGCTGCTGTGCACATTCATGTACAAGTTCTTGTTTGAAAGCCTGTTTCCATTTCTTTAGAGTATATAAGAAGTGTAATTGCTGGATCATATTGTAATTCTATGTTTAACCTACAGAATCTCTCCTATAACTTTAGCACTTTCTTCCTTTTTTTCAACATTTACTCAGAAATTTCAGTACATATTTATCTCTAGTTTACTGTGAAAAATCTCAAACTCACTTCATCTTCTTGTGCAGAGTAGTTCAATACTTTACTTCCATCATCTCCTTTCAGCCCATAAAATAAATCCACCTTTACTAACCCAAATCGTCCAACAAATGTAGGCTAATAATAAGATCGCTCTCTTCCTAAAAGAAATCTGGTAAGTATTTTCTCTATGCAGTCATAAACTATAACTTTAAATAGTAGTATTATAGTTCTTCACCTATTATATTCACCATAATTAGATATATAATGGCATTAGGGCATTTGTCCATGGCACGAGGTTGCATAACCTTGATTAAGAAACTTTATTTTCATTATGCCAACTGGTTTTGGTTATGACATGATTGTAGATTAGAAACTGCTTGGCATATAAAGGAGAAAAGTTTTAGGCTTAAAACACAGGTGGATTAATACAAACTTCATTTTTGAAACTCCTTCAAGAAAAAAATAGCTACATACATTTTTTAGTCTGGAGGTCTCAAGTTTATGACCCACTTTTCAGAAAAATAAATGGATTTTTATGACATGGTTGTTGGTAATGGATATTTTCTTGGAAATCCAATGAGTGTCTTATACAAGAATTAGGTCATGAGGAAAATGTAATAAGTTTAAAAAGCAGACATTTTAGTAGCCTCATTATCTGATTAAAGTTCAACAAAAGTAAACTAATAATTTAAGTTTCAACCAAAAATTACAGCATCTTTTTAACTTAAAAAATACTGTCCTAAATGACTCTGAATCAAGGAAAGACATTACCAGTTATTTTTGTAAGTCGATAAAAATAAGAGCACAATCCACCCAAGGTTAGGTCAGTGGAAAATGCTGTGTTCAAAAATAAAGGCCCTGAATTAACTGTGTTTACTAATATTGTTGGGGGGTGAGAGAGAACACAATCAACTCATCTTTCAAGTTTAAATTTTATGGAAAATACAAAGAACCAGGTCTAATGGAAACTACTAAAATCTACAACTGAATTTTATATATTACACAGTAGAATTAATAAATCTAAGCTAGTTCTTTGAAATTTTAATGAAATGCTAACAATATAAGCAAATCCATCAGCAAGAAAAACAAAATTCATGACCTAATCTTATAATAAAACACAAAACATAAGAAAAATAAAATATTTTTAAATTGCCACAATACTGTGAATGATTTACTGGAAAATAAATTGCCAGTGCTGACTAGAAAGGAAGTAGAAATCCAAAGATAATTGATGACTCAACTGAAAACATTTTCCAACAACCATTCTAAAATTGTTTCACTAGAAAAATGGTCATTAAATTCATGAATCAAGTAATACTATTTAGTGGCACTATTATTTAATATTGTTTGAAGCAATGAACAGTACAATAATACATGAAGTAAAAATAAAATTTGTGCAGGAAAGAAAAAGACAAAAATATATTTCTTTGCCCTTGATGAGACTATTTCTAGCAGACTTGAAGGAAACATCCAAAACTATGTTAATTAATAAAATCATATGTAAAGTAGGTTGTATAAGGTAACCTACAACAAGGGTTACCAATTGACACTTAACATCTCCACTACTGGAATCATGGTGGCCTGCACCCTGTTTCTAAGTGAACATCCTCAAAACAAATCGTTTTTTAGATCATCCAAATAAGGTTCACTTTTCAAATTTGTTCCTTAAAAATATTCTTTCCTAGATATATGCATCCCTATGTTCATAGCAGCACAATTCACCATAGCTAAGATTTGGAAACAGCCTAAGTGCCCATCAGCAGATGAGTGGATTAGAAAACTGTGGTACATCTACACAATGGAATACTATGCTGCTGTAAAAAGGAAGGAATTCTTACCATTTGCATCAGCATGGATGGATTGGCTAAGTAAAATAAGCCAATCAATGAAAGAAAAATACCACATGACATCACTCATCTATGGATAATAAAGACCATTATAAACTGATAAACAAATATTAGATACAGAAGCAGAGCAGCCTTAAACAGACTACAGCAGGAAGGCCAGGGAGGGTTGGAGGGAGGGGAAAGAGATCAACCGAAGGACTTTTATGTATCCATATAAGCATAACCAATGGACACAAAACACTGGGGGGAAGGGAAGGACGGGAGAAGATCAAGGGGGAAAAAAAGAGACATATGTACTACTCTTTGTGATATTTTAAGTAATAATTAAAAAAGGAAAAAAATGCACTAGCAAAAATTCTAATAAAGTGTATAGTTTAGTTAGTAAAAAATATATATATATATTCTTTCCTAGTGATTGTTGTGTGTGTTTTGGAAGCCATAATGCTGATATTTACCTTCTAATAGCATATTAAGTTATTGTCATTTAGGGTGAAAACATCATTATATTAGAAAAAAAAGGAATTATTTAAAAAATTCTATAACTTCCTCAGAGCCCTTAAGTAAGAAGTCATAAACTGAAGGATAGGGATGTGAAGCAAGTTTGAGTAAAAAAGCAAATTCTGCCTCATTCAACTAGCTTCTTGCTTCTCCCCAATTGGAAGCTCAGTTGCTTTCCATTATCCTTTAGTTTTTTTTATAATAATCTCTAATTTAATTACATTATGATTAATGAACAGTACATTTCTAATATATTTTTGCAATTTGTGGAAACTTATTCTGTAAACTTGCAATTTGAACTGTTTTTGCAAAGTTTCCACATGTATTTGAGAAAAACTTGTATATTCTCTAATTTGGGAGTATAGATCTTTTTGTATGACCATTTGATTATTCTTGGTTATTGTGACAAATTTCTAAAAAGGCCATATTATTCTTGGGCAAATCAGGCCTGCTAATATTTTCCTTGGGTTTTGTGTTTATTAATTGTGTCATCATTTTTATTATTTAAATATACTTGTTTCATAATTAATATTCAATAACTAGAGACCCGATGCATGAAAATTTGTGCAAGGATAGGCCTTCGCAGCCCTGGCTGCCTTGTGGCCCTGCCCCAATCAATCGCCCTGCAGAGAGTGGTATGGGCCTCCCTCTTTAGGGTGATTGCAGAGCCCCCCCCCATATTGATAGACTCCCCCTACCAGTAGCCTTGGCTTCCTTCTGCAGGGTGATCAATCACAGAGCCCCCCTCCAACCCCCATTGATCACCCTGAAGAGGGTGGCCTGGGCCTTCCTCTTTGGGGCAATTGTGGGGTGACGGCAGGCTCCCAGACCAACCACATCACACCTGCCTTGGCTGGCCTAGCACCAGTGCATGGCATAGCATGATCATCCAGATGGTTTTCTGGATGGTCGTTCTGCTATTTGGCCATCTTGTCAATTTTCATATTATGCTTTTATTATTATAAATAGTTATTTTTGAAGATTTGGTATTCTAAATATCTTCTTTTTTTCTCTAATGACTATGGCTGATTATTATTTCAATTTGTATTTTTTATTTTATGAACTCACTAGGGGCTCAGTGCATGAAATTTGTGCACGGGGAGCGGGGGAGGGGGGGTCCCTCAGCCCAACCTGCACCCTCTCCAATATGGAGTTCTTGGGGATTCTCACAATCCAGGACCTCTGGTTCTTAACCACTAACCTGCCTGCCTGCCCTAACCACTCTGCCTGCCTGCATGATCCCCGAAACTGCCCTCCCCTGCCGGCCTGGTCACCCCTATTAACTTTCTATTTTAATCTTATCCCCTTCATACACAATTATATTTGACTTCCTTATTGGCTTCTTCCTCTCACACAATTTTTCTCCTTTATGTAACACTTTTCCTACTGACTCATCATTTATAAACTTTTCTTTCCTCCTTATTTCCTACTTCTGTTCCATCATCATTCTTCCCATTTTTCTACTACCCTCCTTCCCTTCCCACATTCCTTCTTTCCTTTATCTTTACCTCTGTCCACCCTCCCCATTTCCTTCCTTCCCACCCTAATTTTTTTCTTCACTTCCTCCATCTGACCTGCTTTGCTCCCTCTCCAATTCCTTCCTTCTTCCCATTCTCCTTTTAAGCTCTACCAGCTTCCCCTTTATAACTTTTCTTCCCTCCCTCTTTTTCTCTCATCCTACCTTTGCCATACATTCTTCTCTACTTATTTCCACTGTTTTAATATCTATCTATCTACCTGCCTAATTATCCACTATTATTTATCTTTTTTTCTTTTCTGACTTCTACTTTTAAAATCTGTCCCCAGTACACAACTATACTTGGTTTTCATTATAGGCCCTACAGTTCACTCATATATCCTCTTTTTTTTTTTTTAACTCTGCTGTCCATTGACTCTTTTATAAAGTTCTTCTCTCCATCCTGTTCCACCCCTCCCCCACCTGGTTACTTACCCCCAAACTCTCCCTGACTGTTGCTCCCTCCACCCCCCTCCCCTGCCCATCTCTCCAACTCCTGGCTCCCGCGGGTTCACCTCAGTTCTGAAGAGCTCTGAAGAGAGACTGGGCCTCTCACAGGAGACGGGGCCAGCTGGCTGCTCCTACCCCTCCTCGGCTGCCACCTGGAATCCATCTTGGGGCACACACACGGAGGCTTAGCCTCTGTGTGTGTGCCCAACCATCAATAGATTTCCAGGCCGCAGTCGAGAGGCTGGCTGGCTGCTCCTGCCCTGCTCCTCCCACTCCGTGGCTGCGACCACAGGCCAGCTCGCTCCTCCTGCCCCACGGCTGCCACCTGGATCCTGGGGCAGAGGCTTTCCATCTGCCCTGCTGGACCCTGGTGTATGGCCTCCGCCATCTTGGCTGGGCTAATTTGCATACAGTATCTCTGATTGGCTGGTGGGCATGGCTTAGGCGTCCCGAAGAAACAGTCAATTTTAATATGCTTTTATTAGATTAGAGTTTTTATGAAATTTTATCAACAGGAAACTAAGGACCTGAATTGGAGTTCTCCAGAGAGATTCTACCAGGTGTTCCATGAGTATTGCCAGTCAAGAACCATTTTCAAATAATAATTTTTATTTTTTTGCTAATATGACATAGGTACATGAATTTCAAATGCAATCCATGTGAGGACAAGACTAGAATGATAAATTATGACAGATTTTTTTAAGAGAGCTCCAAAAAATTAGCTAAGTGTACCTGTCATCTTCCTTAGCCTTCAGCAAATACATACACACACACACACACACACACACACACACACACACACACACACTAGGGTCCCAGTGCACAAAAATGTGTGCACTTGGGAAGTCCCTCAGCCCAGCCTGTGCCCTCCCGCAGTCTGGAATCCCTCTGGGGATGTCCACCTGCTGTCATGCCTGGTCAGCCTGGGTGAGTGGTTGATGGCTGTTTGCAGGCTGGCCAAGCCCCCCACTGTGGACCCTCACCCCACTGGGGTGTGGCCAGCCTGGGTAAAGAGCTGAGGGTTGTTTTCAGGCTGCCCACAGCCCCTTCAGGTTTTGGGTCCCTACTGGGGTGCCTGGGTAGCCTGGGTGAGGAGCTGAGGGGCACTTTTAGGCTGCCCACAGTCCCTTCAGGACTTGGGTCCCTACTGGGGTACCTGGCCAGCCTGGGTGAGGGGCTGATGGCTGTTTGCAGTCTGGCCAAGCCCCCCAGTGAGGGTCACTATGATATGCACTGACCATCAGGGGGTGCAGGGAATGAAGGAAGGCCCCAGCTGGCAGCCAGCAGCTGGGAAGGAAAGCCCCAGCTGGCAGCCAGAAGGAAGTCTCTGATCGACCCTGATCACCAGCCAGGCCTAGAAACCCTACCTATGCACGAATTTCATGCACCAGGCCTCTAGTGTTATATAATGATATAGTCCTTTAAAAATTCTAGAATATGTGAAGGTTTTAATTTAAATGCCCTCTTTATAAAAGCCTAAAACTTTATCTACCTCTACTTCCGTGAAGTCATTACTATTTAAGTTCCTTAATCGTTATGATCTATGATGCTTCCCTAAACCCTGCAGAACAGCCCGGATTCAGTTTCTTTCTATTCCCCTTTCCAAGTTCTTCTTCATCATTGGCCCTATCAAATTTTCTATATTTCTTTTGAGCTCAATTATACATTTAAAGAATGTAGATTAAATATCACCCAACATGCCCAGGTGTTTTGTGCCAAGGCTATTTTAGAATATTTAATCTGCCTGGCATTACGGAAAACACACCAAAATATTTTTCTATATCCATTTTTCACATTTCTTTTTTCCCAGAAGGACCTCTGAGAACACCTGACTCTTTGCACCTTTGTTGATCAGGACAAGGTGTTCTTATAGAGAAATTCCCTTCTATTGACTACAAATATACTCACTCTCATCTGAGAGGCTAATTAAACACAACCAAGAGCATAAAAGAGAATAGAAAGTAAATATTTTCTTTTATTTGTTCTTGTAGCTCTTCTCTCTCTCTCTCTCACTCTCTCTCTCTCTCTCTTATGAAGAATTGACATTTAATCATTTTAAGCCCAAAGCAAATCCAAAAACCCTCTCTGATCATCTGGAACTCAAACACTTTTTTTGTGATAACATTTCTTTTCATCAGGCACATTTTAGAGGATTTTTTTGTCTTTGCCTACATTTCAATATTGCTGTGCTACCTCTTTCTGCTATACCCAGTATCCCATTTAGAAACTGAAAAGCAAACATGATAGTCACTTTAAAATGAGGTACTTTTTTTTCAGGAAACAGTTGTAATCTGATGGCAGGATATCCCATGGGAATAGCAAAGGCAGGATGTGACTTGATTCCTATTTCCCCCACACCATCTGGGGTGCTCTATGCATACAGTGAGTGTCCAACAATAACTTGCTCATTTATTTATTAAATAATTTTTCAACTGGCATAAATTTCCAAACACCTCCCCTATGTCAATGTCTTCAGATAATTAAAACCTTATTTATATTTTTGCAAAATGAAGTCAAGTGTTTGGTAACACTGCACATTTGCAAGGTGGTCATGAACCAAATTTGTCATTTCAGTTTTCCCCTGGTGAGTTTCCAGATCAGGTTATCCTTAGGCTTTGCAATTTTATACATTCTGTATAAACTTCTCTGCCTTGTTCTTGAATTATTGATGACTCCATTAGAGGAAAATGTTATGTGCTCTTAGCCTTTTAAAAATGTAATAAGCAAGCCCTTACACTTAGGGCCTTTTTCAAATCAAAACAAAAAAAGAAATAAAAGAAACTTCCAAAGTCTTCCTTTCTTCAAAGAATAATTATTAAGAATGCTTTCTATTTCTAAAATGTTTAAAATATTCTCTTTTCTGACTGATGTGAATAGATTTTTCAATATTATCTGAGGCCTCTGAGGCCAGTTTTCACTATCTGAAAACAGGTAACAGTTTCTTTATCATTCAAAGGAAAGTGGATGCCTCTTCATTTATTCAGGATTTATTTATCTACCAGTCTCATATTCCATTATCAGAAGTCAGCTATTGATGTTATTGAATGGCCAAAATACAGTTTACCAAGTTTAGGTCAGAACTGTGGAATAATGAGAGTAAGAACAAGAAGGGATTGGGAGACTGGTAAAGGCTAGCATATTGAGAGAAGTAGAAGTGACAGGTGGGATTTTGACAGTGAAGAAGGGGAGAGAAACACCTCAAAAACACACCAGACTGACATCATTTATAATTGAGACAAATGAACTTATACAGGTATATCTAAAAAGCAATAGAGAGCATCAACCTGTTACAGTTACTGATAATTACAATATCTGTGGTCAATCAAAAGTGATTTACTATTGCCCTAGTCACTTTTTCTCAGTGGATGGGGCAAAAACCTGTGGACTGAAGGGTCCCAGGTTTGATTCCCATCAGAGGCACATGCCTGGGTTGTGGGCTCGATCCCCAGTTGGGGGGTATGCAGGAGGCAGCTGATCAATGATTCTCTCTCATTGATGTTTCTATCTCTCTCCCTCTCCCTTCTTCTCTGAAATCAATAAAAATATCTAAACTAATAAAAGCGTAATATTGAAATTAACCATCCCTTTGGGATGCCTAAGCCACACCCACCAGCCAATCAGAACGACTGTATGCAAATTAGCTCAGCCAACATGAAGGCCTTTACTCACAGACCTGAGTAAACATTGCAGCAAGAGTGAAAATGGAACTGTTTGCGGGCCAGCTCGACTTATCCTGGCTCCAGGCAAAACATATTTGCAACAAAGTCTCAATCATAAACAGCAGGCCTGGCCTGACTACTAAGGGTAACATTGTCTCATTATAGAAGCCACGAGGTGAAGCAGAGGAGGCTTCGTTACTAGGCCTCGGCTTAAAGGAATAGTGCATCAATTATAGAAGATAAACAAACCCCAGAAACCTGTCCCAGCCTTGCTGGGACATTGGGTCAATGGGAGCTGTGGGCAGCCTGAAAGCGCCCCTCAGCCCATCACCCATGCTGGCCACACCCCAATGGGGTGAGGGATGCCACTGGGGGGCTTGGCTAGCCTGCAAACAGCCATCAGCCCCTCACCCAGGCTGGTCAGGCACGCCAGCAGGTGGACATCCCCAGAGGGGTCCCAGACTGTGAGAGGGCACAGGCCGGGCTGAGGGACTGCCCGAGTGCACAAATATTTGTGCACCGGGCCCCTAGTTGTTTTATAAAAAGAGATTTACTGTTTGAAAAGTAAATAGATGTTTAAACTAGTCAGTATAATAGGATTACAATATACTTAATTAATTTTGGAAATGTTTCTATAGAATTTGGTTAATTAATTAGTATGAATAGGGATGGCCCTATTATTATTCTAAATAAAGTAACATCATATATTGATCTTGAAAAATAATTGTTTCAGTTTTATATTAACTTATTTTAGTGAAGATTACATTTTCAAGTGTCATGAACATAAACATAAAAACGACCTCTAGTATTAAAACATCCAACCACAAAAGCTTTTAAAAAAAAAGATAAACATTAGTCTCTTGACCATCTGTATATCCTCTTTGGAGAAGTGTCAATTTAGGTCCTTTGTCCATCTTTTCACTGGATTGTCTGTCTTCTTTTTGTTGAGTTATATGAGTTCTTTATATATTTTGGAAATTAATCCCTTATCAGATATATTATTGGCAAATACGTTTTCCCAATAAAATGGGTTCCCTTTTCATTTCAATGATGGTTTCTTTTGCTTTGGGAGGGAAATCAGTGGTACATTTACACAATGGAATCCTATGCAGCTGTAAAAAAGAAGAATATCTTACCCTTTGAGAAAGCATGGAGGGACCTTGAGAATATTATGCTAAGCAAAATAAGCCAGTCAGAGAAAAAAAATATTATCACATAATGACACTTATCTGTGGAATCTAATGAACAAAATAAATTGAACAAAATAGATCTAGAGACATGAAAGCATGGAACATACTGATGAATCTCATCAGAAAGGGTCGGGGAGGGAGAGATTAACCAAAGAACTTATATGCATATATGCATATCCCACAGTCACAGACAATAATGAGGTGAGGGCCTGGGGTAGGGTATGAGCCAGGTAGAGGAATAATGGGAGAAGTGGGAGGCATCTGTAGTATTCTCAACAATAAAGATTTTTTAAAAGGTAAACATTATTAAAATATTTTAGAGGAAAATTCTTCTGCTTCCAAATAATGGGGAAAAGTCCAATATGATAATGAAATTTTCATCTGTCCAATATCTGTTCAGAAATGCAACTTCATTTCCTTTAAATATTATATAAGAGCTACCATATAAAAGGTTTTAAGTAAATATATTAATGCTTCAAAGACATATTTTGAATAATCCCTATTACATCATAATTTTCAAAAACATAAACCTCTTTAACATAAAGTAATTCATTGTTAGATACAGAATGTTAAGGCATGCTGAAAGAGTGATCTATTTCTTGATGTCCATTTTTATTCTGGATTCTCCTTCTTTCAAGGGGACAAAAAATTCAAATGATACTTGTAAAAAGTATGTGTAATATTTTCTAATCACTGTATATATAAAGTTAATAGGGTCATGGTAAAGGCCCTAGAATCTAACTCTATTCAGCTGTGTAGGAGCGGCTTCAGATTTAGTCTTTCATTGTTGCGCGCCTCAGAGGCGGCTCTCCTTTCTATAGAGTTCTTCACTTTGGGAAATTTCCACCAATTCTCACACCTGGGCTACTCAGACCTCTCTTACCAGTAGTGCAAGTGACAGAAATTCAGCTGAAATCCATCCTATGAAAAAGCCAATGCGCTGGCTCGCATGACTGAGTCAGGACTAGAGCTCGTCTCGGCCAAACCTAGATTCAGGGGTCAAATGACCAAATGATTGTTCCCCTTCTGTCTCTTTCTCCTTAAGATGAGCAGGAGGCTCAGTGTAGCCACAAACATTTTCAGTTATTGAAACAAAAAGGGAGAAACTCTCTGTTACTCTCTGTCCCTCAATGGCGTGCGTGTGTATGTAGGGGAGGGTTGATGTATCTATAAAATGGGACTCTAACCAACCCAGCTTTTGCTAACTCTGGGTCATAAGTCCATCCCTTTGACCAAAAACACAAGCTATTCTCTTTGCTGGCTTCACTAGGGTGGCGAGGAAACAAGACTGGGGATGGGTGTTGCTGATACTAGACAAAGAGGGGAAGAAATTATATTAGGCAGACAATAAAAACATGTCAACTACATGTATGTGGTTTCTCTTACACAGGGGGCTTTGGATCCCACTTTCTTTCCAGTAGACTTCTAATACAGAATTTTCTGCAGATCATGAACATAATTAAAGAAATCTCCATTGTCTGTAATTCTTATGTAAGTGGGAGCAACATAATGCCCCATTTGATCTCAACCATTTACCAGCACCTTAAATTCTCAACTGAAGCACTAAACTTCATCGGAGAGGGGTCAAGACGAGCAGGGCAGGCATCCGATGTCATGGCCTGCAGAAGAAAGATCATCTGCTCTAATTCCCAGCTGTGTTAGGGGACTGAGGTTCACCATCCAAATTAGACAAAGTTATTACCAAGAAACATAAACTTGAAAAGTGTCTGGGATTTCCCAGTCTCCACTTTCATGTCATTTTCTGGGTGACTCTCAAACTCAGCGGGAACAGTTCGAGGCTGTTTCTAATTAAAATGCTGACTTACGCATCTCCCCTAAGGTCCCTGACAATTCCTTACTTGTAATAGGGAGGAAGGGATCATAGATTTGGAAGGAAACGTCATCTGAGGCTGCTGTGAAATGAAGAACTGGGGGTCAATTGGCAGTTTTCAGAAAGGTGTCTTAAGTGGCAAGTTATAAACATGCACACAAAGGGAAGTGAAGTGCAGTTTAAAGTGGAAGTTCACGTAGAGAAAACAGCACGTAAAGCAAAGAAAGCAAACTGAGTGGCCCAAAAGAGTCTGTCCACAGGTAACCGGCACTGGCGAGTCTGACCAAGTAAGTTTGTACCCATATCTAGTGAGCAGGTAGCAGCATTAACTGGAGCGCACAATCACCTTGAAGTCTTTGCTCACTGACTTCAATATCTGTATGTCCTGTGGATCTATGTCTACCTTCTATTTATGTTTCCATCGTTTCCAATCATGTAATCTCATTTTCTCCCATGCTTGGTAATTTGTGATAGAAAGCCAGGAATTTGATATGAAAGATTGGATAGCTAATATGAGTCTCTGGATGCTTTCGCTGGCAGGCAGATATGGTCAAGGCATAATCCATCTGATACTGAGATGTTTCAAAGCAAAGCTTTGGGCTTTGTGAATGCTGCTGTTTCTAGAAGCTCACTCTTACTCCAAGGGTCTAGTCCTCCACGAATCCCAAGGGGAAGCCTGCGTGAACACTAGGCTCTTCCGTCTTGGTAGCCCCTAGACTCTAGTTTCTGGCCCACAGCCCCCTGAGTCTGACAGTTTATCTCAGTTTCCAAGCATCTCGACAATCACCATGAAAGTGGATTAAGTGCTTTGAAGGAAAAAGTCATAGGAAGTGTCATTTTTTCCCCTTTTCTTCTTTTGGGCTCTTGGTCTCTTGAGTCCTTGTTAACTTGGTGTCTACATGACACTTTCTTGTAGCCTTTTTTTTTATTTTAAGTTTGTCTAGATAGTCTCTTTAAGAGAGTCTATAACAAGCTAGTTCTACCTTTATAATTTTAATATCCCTGAGCAGAAGTATTCTTTGATCCTAGAGCCCTTTTGATTTTTTCATA
Organism: Murina feae; assembly: GCA_004026665.1. NCBI lineage: Eukaryota > Metazoa > Chordata > Mammalia > Chiroptera > Vespertilionidae > Murina > Murina feae. The sequence goes on from PVJC01020562.1 coordinate 18,148, forward strand.
CCTTAAATTTCCATTATAATTTCATACTCAATACCACCTAAAATAATACTTTTTACTTGTTTTTTTTTAAATATGAAATTTTTACTTTCCCTATGCACATGATAATATGGGATTTAAAGTCTGTACTTCTTATATGCCCCCTGAGGATTGAATGATTTCATCGGAACATCATTGGTGAAATACGTAGAAGGAATGAACTAAATATTTAAAAGATTAGTTTCCATTTGTAGTACCAATCTGGCAAGTCCCTCATCATCTCTTACTCAGCATTTCCACTCTTAGAAATCTATGCTAAAAACATATGCACATCTAATACACTGGCCATGCCCACATAACACTAATTTGTTGTAATTTTATTTTTGAAGTATACATGTAAATATGTACATATGATATGTGTGTATCATTATCTTTACAGTAAACAATATGTAAGTGGCAATGAATGTGTATTTATATTTTTCCTATGCCTTGAGTTCTGAGTCAGTGAGAACTGGTGACACATATTCTACTGAAAATCGCAGCCAAAATTATGAATGCTGCCGCCAAGACTGCTCTACCATTTTATCTAGTGATGAGTATATTCCTCAACAAGTGCTGTTTGCTCAGCTGTGGCCTCTTTTTCTGTCATTTACTTTGTGTTCTGACAAACAGGATTGACATTACTGAGTATCAAAAGTATGCAAGTGATAATACTGGGCCTCCTTCCAAGAAAAAAAAAAGAAATGCATCAGGCTGTGTCTGAGAGTGCAAGATTTTTTTGTGATTTTATAATTTCAAACTCAATTGTCTTTGTGAAAGTCCTCTGACAGAATGAAGGGCATTATGAAAAGCACTACAGCTGGGACAATTGATCAAATATCTTATGGAACATACCTGGAAGGAGATAGGACAGAGGTAGGTATTGGCTTCAGAGAAAGTTAGGAGAAAGGGATAATGATTGCTAAAGGATGAAACAATATATTTCCATAGAGACGAGGCTCCATCCGGAGCTTCTTAAGTGCACTGTAGCACTGACTTGGCTGGTGCTTCCATTTACATTTTTGGTTCTTCAGATCCCAATTCCTCACTGAGATGGTAGAGCCAACTCTAGTAGGTCATGGTTTAAATAACAATGCTATTAAAAAATAAAAAAACTAGCACTTAAAATACATATTAGCAAATATCAAGATATATTTAAGCAACAAATAATTTTCAAAAAAAGTAAGGATAGTATGACCTTATATCTTTTTAAAATCTTAGACCACATATCTATATCTGTATCTATATCTATGTCTATGTCTGTATGTCTATATATGGTAAAATTCTAGACGTATACATGCTAAATTTCAACACTGATTAAATCCAGGAAGAAAGTGGATGGGGGTGAGATGAAGAAGTAAGATAATACTATATTTTTAGTTAAATGTAAGTGTTTTGTGAACTTAATATTTTGTACTTAATATAAAAGTATATAGAATTAAAAGTTATAATCCCTAATTTGATTGATGTGTACCTTATGGAACTATGGAATAGTTATGCACAGTTTTCTTTAATAATCTAAGATGACACAAAAATTATGTAATATAACTACTGTACTATAAAGAACTCTTTTTGTTTGGTTAAATAATCTATAGGATTTTGTGCTAGAAAAGTAAGTAAAAGCCACATAAATACCATATCACCAAATATTTTATAGAAATATATTGCCCTGTGTAATATTAGCCCGTGAAGACTATCTTGTTTACCTCTACAAAATTAGATTACTTTTCCAAACTTGAGCTTAAATAAATATTTCATATTTGTTTGTTTTTGTCACCATGTGGGAATGTAGGAAAATGCAATTTCTCTTTAACTATTCAAACAATTAAAAGAGAAAAGGTGGTTTATAAAATACAGTATGTAAATGATGTCAATAACTGGAAGTCAACAGCTAGAAAATATAGTGCCTGTTCACTGAAGCATCATTACAAAATAAGTTCACTTCTTTCAAGTTATTGTAATACTGAGCAGCATGAGATATTTTCTCAACCCCCTAAAATGTATTTTCAAAATACATATCAAAAGTTAGTATTTCACTTAATACATTAAATTTCTACTTCCCATACTTGATAATGGGCTTCCTACTTGCTGAGAGAGGATTCCATTAGAAATTTTCAGAGCCTTGAGAGCACTCACTAATCATCATTCTTTCACTCTCCTCACCATACCTCCTTCCAAAAAAGAATTACCATTCAGTGGTGAAGCATTCTAACCTCAGACTTAAAGTTGGTCAATGAGGATTCTTACAAACATCAGATTCAAAACCTATTTTCTCAATATTATTTTTTCTGTTGCTATTCATATTGTTTAATGAAAGGCTGCAGGATTTTGTTTAATTAAATTATACTCTACTTATTCTATTAGCTGCATTACATTGGACAAGTTACTTAACCTCTCTGGTTCTCAGTCTCGTGCTAAATTTAGAAAAAAAATCCACACATTTCATAAGATACTGGTAAGGATTTAATTAATTAGCATATCTAACGTGTTTAGAATGTGTACCTGTTATGTAAAAAGCATGCAACTAATATGTTTATTATTGCTGCTTTTGTTATTATTATTATTGACAGGAGCTCAAGAGACCAAACATCTTTGCCTGTAAGTTTCCTCTCATATATATATTGATTTTTTACAGAGAGGAAGGGAGAAGGATAGAGGGTTAGAAACATTGATGAGAGAGAAATATCGATCAGCTGCCTCTTGCACACCTCCCACTGGGGATGTGCCTGCAACCAAGGTATATGCCCTTGACCAGAATCGAACCTGGGACCTTTCAGTCCGCAGGCTGACACTCTATCCACTGAGCAAAGCCAGCCAGGGCAAGTTTCCTCTCTTTATTACTGATATACACTATGGGAAATATTAGTTGTGTCTGAATAAAATCTCAACCTTGACAAGAGGAAAAACTTATAGTCCTCATATCCCAGTACTGCATTCTAAAATAACTCAGAGGGATTGGATTGCTTTAGTCAAGTGTGCATTGCTTAAATGATACACTTCTCTAAATTCAACATTATTTGGAAGGAAAAAAACCACTCCATGTTCTTTCTCTCTAGCAATCTCTAAACTCCTTTGTAGGCCCTCTAAACTCAAAATTTTGAAGAGAATAAAAAATGAGAAAATTTCTTAGTCTCATTCTATTGAGACTCATTTTGTCTCATTCCTAACCACTCAAATACTTTATTAGGCACACTGAAGAAAAATTATTCCCTCTGACAGGATGCTGCCCTGGTCACTCTCAGGCTTTCTTCCTATCCAAGGTTTTTCAGTGTTTTGAATTCACTTTATTTTTAAAACTACTCTCCTCACCCTAAGCTACTCCAAATCAATTCTTTAATTTGACTTTTTCTACATAATAAAGTTCTATACAAAGAAAAACTATAACTTGATAAGGAATGATTCTCTCCCCATTAAATTCTAGGTACTAAAAAGACAGAGGGGTTGAACAGAAATGGTCCAGAATTGCTACTGATAAGGAAAAGAAGCAAATCTGAGTTTACTATGTATTTTTGGCAGCATCATTCATGATATTTGTCTAATCACAGAATAAATCAAAATATAGGATGCTTTCCAATCCACAGAATCATCCCTTGAGCAAGTCCTCAAATGGCTGGCTGAAATATCTGGGTGCACATGCATTCGAAACCTTCACAAATGTCAGTGATAAATATGTCACTTATAAAAACAAAAAAGCAAAGGAAGAAAATATACCTTTGGGTATTTAAAGACAAACTATTTAAAAACAATTTATATTTGGAGCATTGTTTCTTTTGTTGAAAGTAAATATATTAAAGTTTATTTTTTATAAAAATCATTTAAAAATTAGATTTTTTAATAACTATAAGTGGCAAAAGAAAAAACATAAGAAAGACAAAAGCAATCCATACAGTATAAATTTAGCTCCTTTGTAGTATTTTTATTTCTTTGTATATAGAAATAGGATTTATTAAAATATCCTGAAACATATAACTTAGTATATATTGCAAAAGCTATTAAAATTGTTGAAGAAATATGTAAACATTTTTAATGAAAAAAAGATGACTGGACTACTCAATTAAAAGTATTAGAAAAAGGAGAACCAAGATGACGGCATAAGGCACATACCTGAATGCTCAGACTCCCACAACCACATTAAAAAATACAACAATAAAGCTAAACAGCCATCATTCAGAACCAAGGGAGTGGAAGCTTTACAACTAGAAGGCAGAGAAGGAGTGCATTGAGACTGAATAGAAGTTCTCGGTGCCAAAACAGAGAGGTACGGACTCACGCAAAATGGTGGTGGCATGGACAAATGGTGGCAGCTGCTGCACCTGGGTTCATGGCTTGGAAGGGGTTCACAAGCTCCGGGGTCACACTGAATACATTGTGGGCAGTATGGCAATGGGGTGGAAGATGACAGTGGCATTCTAGCAGAGCTGTTCACAGAGATCACTGACACAGAGCTCTGAGACTCGGGGACTCAGGAGCGCGCAGACGCCAGGGCGTGGAGACGCCAAAATGGGGAAAGCTGCAGAGCTGGCTGAGGGGAAGCTATCACGGGTTGCTCTGCCCTGGTGATTCTAAGACCCCGCCCTACCCAATTTACAACCCCACCCAAGCTGTGCACCTGTCTACCTGCAGCCTAACCTAACAGACTGTAGCTGGGATGAAGAACTCCAAAAATTCCAAACCCTGAACAATGAGGAGAAAGGCTAGAGGTCATTTCCTTTCAGTGACACCAACAGCAATCAAGACTTAACTACAACAAGACTGTGCACCCAGCCCTTAAACATGTACACCAAGAGTGCCCAACATAGGTGATTGGGGAAGCTGAATAACTGGGCCCTATAAGACACCTAGCATAGAAAGCCACTCTATCAATGCAGGGAAGCAGCCAAAATGTGGAGACAAAGAAACAGATCACAAATGACAGAAATGGAGGAAAGCAAATGACTGGATATGGAGTTCAAAACCACAGTTATAAAGCTACTCAAGAATCTTCTATGAACCTCCAAGGAACTGAGACTTTCAAGGATCTTAATGAGAACACCAAAAAAATGGAAAAGGACCAATCAGAAATTAAGCATACACTGACTGAAATAAAAATAATATACAGAGATCCAACAGCAGACTAGAGGATTGCAAGAATCAACTCAAAGATATGAAATACGAAAAAGCAAAAAACACCCAACCAGAAAAGCAAAAAGAAAAGAATCCAAAAATATGAAGATAATGTAAGGAGCCTCCAGGACAACTTCAAGTGTACCAACATCAGAATTATAGGGGTGCCAGAAGAAGAGAGAGAGCAAGATACTAAAAGCCTATTTGAAGAAATAATGACAGAAAACTTCCCCCACCTGGTGAAAGAAGTGGACTTACAAGTCCAAGAGAACCCCCAAAAAAGGAATCCAAAGAAGACCACACCAAGACACATCATAATTAAAATGCCAAGGGCAAAAGACAAAGAGAGAATATTAAAAGCAGAAAGAGAAAAACAGTTAGTTACCTAGAGAGTACCCATAGTTGATTTCCCAACAGAAACCATGCAGGCCAGAAGGGAGTGACAAGAAATACTCAAAGTGACGAGCAGCAAAAACCTACAACCAGATTACTCTACCCAGCAAAGCTATCATGTAAAATTGATGGTCAGATAAAGAGCTTCACAGACAAGAAAAAGCTAAAGGAGTTCATCACCACCAAACCAGGATTATTTGAAATGCTGAAGGGCATTCTTTAAGAAGAGGAAGAAGAAAAAGGTAAAAATAAAAATTATGAACAATGTGACAACAAATACATATCTATCAACCAGTCAATATAACAATTAAATCAATAGAAACTGATGAACAGAATATACTGGTGAACAGAGTAGAAGTAAGGGTATAGAAAAGGAATGGACTGACAATTCTCAGGGGGAAGGAGGTGTGAGGGGTATGGGAAGAGACTGGACAAAAATCTTACATCTATGGACGAAGACAGTGGTGGGGGTAAGGGTACGGGGTGGGGGGGAAACAGGTGGAGGGGAACTATGGGGGTTAAAAAAAGGAACATCTGTAATAATCTGAACAATAAAGATTTTTAAAAATGTATTAGAAAAAATCTACTGCTGGAGAAAAAATTACCCACATCATAAAATACATAAGGTTAATTCCATATCTATTAAATTACTGTAAATATTAAAACTATGAAAAAGTGCTATCTGGATAGCACAGAGCTTTCAACTCACAAAATTATCCCACCATCCACCCAAACAAAACAAAAAAGTCAAAATTTCTGCAGTTCCTAAAAAGCAATGTAAAAACTATTACAGGGGAACAAAATGGAAAAAATAGTTACCATAACTATAGCAATGGATTCATAAATTTTAAAATCTTACAAGTCAAAAAAAGGTTCAAAAAACATTAAGCAAAAGACATCAACTAATTCTTCATTAAAATTAAACACAAAGCAAGCCCAGTTAGTGTGGCTCAATGGTTGAACATCAACCTATGAACCAGGAGGTCATGGTCTGATTCCCAGTCAGGGCACATGCTCATTCCTCAATGGGGGACATGTAAGAGGCAGCTGATCAATGATTCTCTCTTATCATTTGTTTCTATCTCACTTTCCCTCTCCCTTTCTCTCTGAAATCAATAAAAATATATTTTAAAAAATAAAATTAAATAAAGCTTAATATATAATATATGCATGATGATAAATTTATATATGGTGATCTTTAAAAAGTCAGCTAGTTATTTCTCCAACAAAAAGGGTTTATTCAGGGAATAAAATGGTAATCTTGAACATGCAGCCATGGCAAGCCTCCTGCAAGTTCTATAGAAGAGGAAATTCTTTTATAAGGGAGAAGAGGAAGTTAGGAGACACTGTTATAACCAAAAATTTACTCCTTTAGGGCTTTGCAATCACTGTAGGGTATGAGAGCTCCCCCTATAGGCTCCTGGATTCCAATCTGGGTTGAGATCTTTAGTAATTTTTTTGCATATCCTATCTAATAAAAGAGTAATATGCAAATTAACCATCACTTCGCAACAAAGATGACAGTGCCCATAGCCACAAAGATGGCGGCACTGGCCAGAGCCATAGAGCCAGTGGACACACAGCCTGCAGGGGGGTCTGAACCCCAACCGCAGTCCCAGCCCCACGGAGGCCATGGCATTGGGCTGCTGGGACCAGAGCCAGTGGACACACCCGGCATTCCTAGGTCCCTCCTCTCATTTCCAGGAAGTAAAATGTCTGCTTTGAACTCACGTTTTGGCACAGCCCCTGCCTGCCACGGGCACCCCCTCTACCAGTAGGCAGTGCCGCGTGGCTCCCAGGCACCCATCTTTCCATACCTTACATGGACAAATGCATGCAGGCAGTCAGGAGTTCAGGCCCCTGACATCAACTTCCAGCTCTCAGGGCACCACACGGAAGACCCAGGGGAGGGAGTGGGGATGGTAGGAAGGAAGGACGAAAGGCACCAACCAGCAGTCTCTCCAGCCCTGCCAAAGTTTCATTTATTATCTCTGAGTTCGCTCCTGGGCCTCACGCAAGCTTTCCCAGGGGAACAGCCAGGTGCTGCAAGGTAAGGGCTGGTTGCACGGTCCAGGGTGTGGGACATGCTGTGGGGCACAGGGCTGGGCCTGTCTGGAGCTGGGAACAATGGGGGAGGGAGTGCCTGGGCACCTCCTCCTATGCCTTAGCCTCTGCCTCCAGCTGTTGCTGCCCCGGCTGCCTCCTCCCAAAGGTATTGTTGCAAATCCTCCTTCCTTCTCCCTCACCCTCTACCCACGGGTACCTTGGGAACTCCCAGCCTCGCCAGGCATGAGGGCCTCTGGAGTGGCAGCAGCATGGGCACAGAGTGTGGAGTGTGAGCCCTGACTGGGCAGAAGGGCCCACTATGCAGAAGTGCTAGGCGTGGTGCAATCACGGGATACACATCATTGAATGGAGACCCCAAGTTTTTTGGGAATCTCTGATTGCAGTCTGGGCGGGGTTGGAGCCCTTCCCTATATGATCCCAGCCTGGGCCTTTCTGGATGCTCAGGGGGTGGGTACACACCCAGCTGCTTAGAGCTTTCACAGAATCCCAGTTGTCACCATGGAAGAGGCCTAGGAATCCAGTTATCCAAGCCCCCATTTTATAGTTGGGGCAACTGAGGTCCAGAGACCAGGGCCTCCCCAGAAGTCAGTCACTAAAGGCCAAACTGTAATGAAAATAAATGGCTCCTAATTCCTAATTTCCATTCTCCAGCATTTCTCCAGTGCCTACAGGCCAGCAGCGTGGGGGGGGGGGGGGCAACTGGGGGTGATCAGGCTGGCAGTCAGGTGACCAGTTAGGAGCCAGTGGTCCTGAATTGCAAGAGGGATGTCTGATTACCGGTGCGGGATCGGGCCTAAACTGGCAGTCTAACATCCCCCGAGGGACCAGATTAAAGAGAGTGCAGGCCAGGCTGAGGGACATTCTCGTGCATGAATTTCATGCACCAGGCCACTAGTACCTTTATAAGTATGGACACATTTTAAATATACAAATTTACTAACAAGGAAATGTAAATTAAAACAAGGAGTTACCAGTTTTCAACAAAAATGTTAGCAATAAATTTTTAAGTGACATAGAATATTGACATAGAGTGATATGATTGTCACTCTAATATACTATAACTAGAGGCCTGGTGCACAAAAACTCATGCACTCAGGGGGGTCCCTCAGCCCAGCCTGTGCCTTCTCACAGTCTGGCAGTTGGACACTGCTATGGAGGCAGGAGAGGCTCCCGTCACTGTTTCTGCACTCACTAGCCATGAGCCTGGCTTCTGGCTGAGCATCACTTCCCTTATGGTAGTGCACTGACCACCAGGGGTAGCTCCTGCATTGAGTATCTGCCCCCTGGTGCTCAGTGCACATCAAAGCAGCTGGTTGACTGAGCTTGTGGTCAGTGCACGTCATAGCAAGCAGTTTAGCGGCCTTAGCATATCATTAGCATATTATGCTTTGATTGGTTGAATGAAAAAAACAGACAACCAAACACTTAGCATATTAGGCTTTTATTATATAGGACTAGAGGCTGGGTGCACAAAATTCATGCATGGGGGGGTCCCTCAGCACGGCCGGCACCCTCTGCAATCTGGACCCCATGGGGGATGTCCAACTGCCAGTTTAGGCTGTCACACATCCCTCTTACAATCCAGCACTGCTGGCTCCTAACCACTCATCTGCCTGCCTGCTTGATTTCCCCTAACCTCTCTTCCCATCTGCATGATCACCCCTAACTGCTCTCCCTGCTGGCCTGATCACCCATAACTGCTCTGCCTGTCTGCCTGATCGCCCCTAACTACCTCTGCCCCTGCCATCGTGGCTTTGTCTGCAAGGACATCTGGAAGACATCCAGTCTATCTGGTCTAATTAGCATATTACCTTTTATTAGTATAGATTATGGTGTAAGTCTTTCTGGGAAGGAATTCATCTATTGTATTAAATTTTGATAATTTCTAAGCTTTTGACACATCAGTTTCTCTTGTAGAAATTTATTCTAAATTTGAAGAACTAAAAAATATAAGTACCAAGATTTTATTTATTAATCTATATTATATATAAAAACCTGAGCAACCATATGACCATTCAATCAAACAACTGGTCAACTGGTCACTATGATGCACACTGACCACCAGGGGAAAGACGCTCAATGCAGGAGCTGCCCCATGGTGGTCAGTGCACTCCCACAGCCAACCTCCCAGGGTCGGCCAGCCTCCTGCAGTCCCTTCCCTCGGACTGGGCGAGATGGCCCTGATAGGCCCCCATCACAGACCAGGCCAAGAGACCCTAGTCATGCCCAAATTAGTGCACCAGGCCTTTAGTAATTTATAAAAATAAAAATAATCAACATATTTATTATTGTGGAATATCTAAATAAAATTAAGAATGCTTATACCTTGAAATATTATACAAACATCAAATGATACTGTTACAAAAATTTTAATGATGTGGGAAAATGCTCATTATATTGTGAAGTAAGAAAAGAAGATAACATATTTTATTACATATAAGTTATATATATTTATTACATATAAATTATATATATATAATATATATTATATATTATATATAAATTATATAAATTATATAAATTATATATATTATATATATAATTATATAAATTATATAAATTATATATATTATATATATAATTATATATATTATATATATATTATATATATATTATATATATATATATATATATATTTGATCCTTGAACAATAAGGGTTTGAACTGTACAGTTCAAATTTACCTGAATTTGTTTCAATAAATACATACAGTACTGCATATGATTTTCTTTTTTTTTTTATTTCATTGCTTAAAGTATTACAACAAGTGATAGATAAGTATTACAACAGATGATAGATAGATCTCCATTTTTCCCCTTGCCCTTCCCCCCCTCCTCCCTAACCCCCAGTTTCCCGTGTCCACTGATTATTCTCCTATGCATGCATGCAAGTCTTTCAGTTGATCTCCCAACTCCCCCACAACCATCCCCAGCCTTCCAGCTGTAGGATGATAGTCTGCAGCCACTATGGAAGACAGTTTGAAGTTTTCTCAAAAAATTAAAAATGGAACTCCCATTTGACCCTGTGATCCCACTCCTGGGAATATTATCCTAAGAAACCAGAAACACCAATCAGAAAGGATATATGCATCCCTATGTTCATAGCAGCACAATTTACCATAACTAAGATCTGGAAACAGCCTAAGTGCCCATCAGCAGATGAATGGATTAGAAAACTGTGGTATATCTACACAATGGAATACTATGCTGCTGTAAAAAAGAAGGAATTCTTACCATTTGCAGCAGCATGGATGGAAATGGAGAGCATTATGCTAAGTGAAATAAGCCAATCAATGAAAGAAAAATACCACATGACCTCACTTATTTATGGATAATAAAG
>PVJC01020563.1:0-11677 GCA_004026665.1 Murina feae
CTGCCATTTTTCAGATGAGGCTCTGATGCATGTCATTTTCCTGAGATTGCTCACTTAGTGGCAAAACTGGAGGGGGGGGGGGGGGAATTGAACTAGATCTGTTTGGGCCCAAGCTCAGAACCACTCCCTCACAGTCTGCTTGTCCATGGGCTAGCTCAATGGCAGGGTGAGCTAGGCTGGCTTCTGGGTGGGATCCCTGCCACACCAGGGAGAGGAGAGAGCCCAAGGGGAATAGGAAAGTCGTTTCTTCTCAGAAACTGCGCTTCTGGACACCCACCAGGCCTCATGCAGCAGACGAAGGCCACAGGCCGCTGCGCCCGGCTAGGGCGGCCTGCTGTACATGTCAGGGCGGCCTGCTCCAGTGCTTGGCTCCAAACCTGGGAAGGGCACCCAGAGGCCCAGGAAGAGGGCTCCCACGTTCCTTCCTGCTCCCTGCAGAAGAGCAGGGTCCTGGTTATGGAGGTCTAAGGACCCTGACCCTAGAGAGAAACACGCAGGCCTTCCCTCATCTACTCCCAGACTGGCTGTGGGAGAAATGCCGGAGTCCTTGCCCCAGGGCCTCTCCAAGGTACCCTGCTGCTTCCCCTTCCTGTTCTCGTCAAAGGATTGGGGCGAGGTGGCCTGGACTGAGGCAGAGGATGAAGGAGTGCAGACCAAATCCTATGGTTTTTGTTGGGATGAATCACCCGGAGGATTCTTTCTTTCCATTTTGGTCTGAAGCTCATAGAGACACATCACAGAAGATTTGGCAAATAGAAGAAAAAGAACGATCTGTGATCTCACCGCCACAACACAACCATGGGTAACATTATCAAGTCCTTCCCTCCCAGCTCTCCCACCTCTTTTTCACTTAAAAAAAATGTTTTTAAATAATTTTAATTCTACCATTTCCAGATGTTGGATCTGGATTTTCCCACCACTTCTAATGCCTCCATAGCACCTTTCCATGTCATTGTGCAGTCCCCCTGTCCTTTCACACGGCTGCAGGTGAGCCCTCATGTGGGGGTTCACCCCTTGATTTAAGAACGCTTGTATTTGAAGTCTTGCAAAAGTAGAAAACATGAATCACATTTAGTCAAGCCTTCAACAAGCCACTTGTTTTGAAAAGGGATTTATCAAGGGGCACTACTAAATGCATCATCTGAGTCCTGTCGCAAACAGGAAGAAGCCATCCCTGGCCCCTGGAACTCACAGTCTAGTGACTGAAGAATTTTAAATGAGGGCAGCGTGGCCTAGTGGCCAATGGCTCACACTCTGGAGTCCAACTGAGCTGGGCTGAGCGCTTCCCCGACTCCCTCCACTTATTGAACATGTAAGTGGCTTTAACCTTCCTAAGCCCCAGCTGCCTCATCTGCAGAATGGTGTTAAACAAATTCACCTTGCAGAGTTGTGGTGAGGATTAAAGGCCATGTTTGTAAAGTGCCAGCCATTTGGTAGACTTTCAGAGATGTTGGTTATAGTTAAAGTAGCACAAGACACATGTAACCTGCTAGAAGGACACCACGGAAAGCAAGGGGTCAGAGCTTCGCGGGGTGAAGGGTTGAACAATTCTTCTAGAGCAGGGATTCTCAACCCTGGCAAGGCATTAGAATCATCTGGGAGCTTTGAAATTCTGTTCATGCCCAGGCCCCACTCAGACCAATTACCCTGGAATGGGGCCACACTTTTTAAAAAGCGGCCCCAGTGAATCCAGGTGCATCCCAAATCGAGAACCACTGCTCTAGAAGATGTTCAAACTGTGATTTGGAAAAGGGCCCAACATGTATTGAGTTACCTTGTCTATGCAAAGTCCTTTCACAACCGTTAGCTCATCGAAGTTCTTCAACACTCGTCTGGAGGTAATTTTAATCCTACTTGAGACCGAAGGAAGCAGAGACTGAGAAAGGCCTCTGAAGGCTGCCCACCACCCAGCCCAGACACTAGTTCACTGCCTGGTGCTCCAGGGCAGCGCTGTCCAGTAGAAAATAACGCGAGCCACAAGTGGGAGTCATGGGCGTGATTTCAAATGGTCCAGGAGCCACATTAAGAATTTTTAAAAGAAACAGGTGACATTAATTGTTTCAATATATTTTTATTTAACCCAATAGACCCACAATATTATCATTTCAACATGCAATTAATATAAAAGTTATTAATGAGATAGTTTGCATTACTTGTTCCATACCGAGGCTTTAAAGTCTGGTGTGTATTTTATAGTTAAAGCACATCTCCATCAGACTGGCCACAAGTGCTCAACAGCCACATGTGGCTAGTGGCTGTGCTATTGGACTGGCTAAAGTTCAGTTGGCCCAGAATCCTGCTGGGCAGATAAGAGACGGTGGGAAAGATCCTGGGCAAGGGGGCCGTGGTTGAGGAGTTTCAGGATTAGCCAAGAGATTCTTAAGTGAGAGGGTGTCCTATGACCTGGTGCCCAAGATGGCACTCTGGTGGCTGGAGAGTTTGGAGGCCACCCAGAAACCAGAACAAGCACTCCAATCGGAGAGCCACATGCAAAAGGATGAATTAGGACCCGTACCTTACCCCATAAATGAAAATAGGCTCAAAATGTATTGAAGACTTAAATGTAAGACCTGAATACATAACATCCTAGCAGGAAACACAGAGAGGAAAAGCTCCTTGACATTGGTCTTGGCAATTATTTTTTGGATCCGACAACAAAGGCTTCCAGAAATGTTGGTTATAATTAAAGTAGCACAAAGCACATGTATAAGGCAACAAAAGCAAAAGTAAACAAATGAGACTACCTCAAACTAAAAAGCTTCTGCATAGCCAAAGAAACAATGAACGAAATGAAAAGGCAATTTATGGGATAGAAAAAATATTTGCAAACCTTATATCCAATAACGAGTTCATATCCAAAATATATACGGAACTCTTACAATTCAATAGCAAAAAACAAAACAAAACAAAACAAAAAACAACTAAATAACCTGACTTTTAAAATGGGCAAAGGACCTAATATACAAATGGCCAGCAGGTACTGAAAAGGTGCTCACCATCATTAATCATCAAGGAGATGAAAATTAAAACTACAATGAGCTATCTATCACCTCACACTGTTAGGATGGCTATTATAAAAAATATGAGACAAAAAATATGAGACCTAACAGGTGTCTGTGAAGATGTGGAGAAAAGGGAACTCTTGTACACTGTTTGTGGGACTGTAAATTGGTACAGCCATTATGGAAAATAGTATGACTGTTTCTCAAAAAATTAAAAATAGAGCTACCATTTGACATGACAACCCATAGGAAATGAATTAACTATGTTGAAGAAATACCTGTTTGTTGCAGCATTATTCACAATAGCCAAGATACAGTCTGTCAACAGGCGAATGGATAAAGAAAATGTGATGCGCGCACACATACATATGCATGTATATAAACATACAATTAAATATTATTCAGCCATACAAAAGAAGGAGACATTTGCAACAACATGAATGAATCTGGAGAGTGCTATGCTAAGAGAAATAAGTCATACAGGGAAAGACAAATACTGTATGATGTCACTAATAGGTGGAATCTAAAAAAATAAAAGTTGAACTCAGAAACAGAGTAAAATGGTGGTTGCCAGGGGCTGAGAGGTAAGGAAAATAGGGAGATGGACAAAGGGTACAAACTTTCAGTTATAACATGAGTAAGTTGAGGACTAATGTACAGCTTGATGACTATAGTTAATAACACTGTATAATATACTTGAAATTTGCTAAGAACATAGATATTATATATTTGCACCAAAAAAAGGATAACTATGTAAGGTGATAGCAGTGTTCATTAGCTTGGTAATAATTTCACAATATACTAGTATTAGAGACCCGATGCACGAAATTCGTGCAAGAGTAGGCCTTTCTTCCCCCGGCTGCCAGCACCAGCTTCCCTCTGGCACCTGGAACCCGGATTTCCCTCGCAGTCCTGGCTTCTTCTGGAAGGTCTTCTGGAAGGATGTCCAGACTAATCAGAATATTATGGTTTTATTATTATAAATATCAAATCACATTATATGTACATTTGAAATATACACAATATTTCTTGTCCATTATACCTCAATGAAGCTGGGGGAGAAAAAGTCCAAGGACAAGGAGGGGCTAATACGAGTTGGAGGAAAGAAACCCCAGCACAGTACCAGCCCCATAAATAGGACTGGGAGTCTTGGCACCTGCCCTCACCCAGCTGGAGGAGACCTCAGCCCGGCCACAAGTGTGACTTACCCGGTTGGGAGAAGGCTGTTTTACAGTTCCTTTGGCTCCCCACTCACGGAAGCAGACTTGTACCAGATCTCTCCCCACCCGCTCCCCCACCGTCCCTGTAGCCCATAAAGGGTAATGGAGCCGAAGTTAAAATAGTCACATGAAACCCACCTCATTTGAAAGGGCACCTGCTTTAAAGGCCAAATTTCCTGAGCCCGGGTTTATACATTAAGCTACAGAAAGACCTAATTAATTCAGACCCCACTCACTCTGGATTTGGGATAAATTCTGCCTGAGGCTGGTCTGAAGTCCTTCCTTTGCACTATCTATGAAGAAACAGTTTGCTAAGCAAATAAATAGTGCAGGACAGATTACGGAGACAGGCCTGGCTTGCTTAAAACCATTCTAAAGAACTTTAAAAATCGCTTCAGCAGCCCCATTCACGGAAGGTTAATGAGATCATTACAGCTGTTCCTTATCTATTTCAATATTTCAGTTTTCCAAGCACCTTCATGTTATCTGACATGACCCCTGGGTGGATATCCTGTTACTTTCAGTCTCCAGCAACTGACTTAAGGCCTAGCACATAGTAGGTACTTAATCGTGGCTAAATGAATGGAGGTGGGCATGGCAAATAGCGTTCGTCCCATATTCCAGGTGAGAAAATGAGTCTGTCTCAGAGTTGTATGTAACGCATCTTGGGGTGTCGCTGTGGCTGGGCCAGCCTCATGGCTAGCACCTGGGGAAACAGGGTTTTGAACCATTCCTCGGATCTCTAGAATCCTTCCACTCTATGTTTCTGTTATCAGGACTGCTGCCTGACAACAGTTTATTAGCCAAGTTTGAGGAATAGTCTGTTCTTAGGAACAACTACAAAAAGCCCAATTTTTCTTTATAAGTAGCCTTTTCCCCAGGTACAAGTTAATTCTGAAATCTGTGCCCCCCCACACACACACACACACTGCCTCCCACTACCCAGCCATAGTCCCCTTTTCTGAGGAGTCCAGGAGGCCTTTCTGAGCAGGCCTGGCTGACTCAGGTCAGGGCCAGCATCCAAGTTTCCTCACTCCTCGCTGTGGGGGAAGAGCTGGAAGAAGGGAGACTGCTCCCAATTGCTTTGGACCCGGTTCCTCCAAGGACTGCTGACCACTGGGCCTCCCTGCCTGGACTGAGGGTGCGGTGAAGGGGGAAGATGGTCACTGTCTCTCCCTGGCCTTTGTTCTGGGGGCTCCGCTGGCTTGGAACACTGCGAAGAGAAAATTCCCTGACCGTGAGATCTGCAGGCTGCAGGGTCCCCGGGGAAGCCTGGGCCTGGGGCTCTTTCTTGCTGCAGCTGGAAAGAGGGGTTGGGTTTCAGCGAGCAGGGCTGGGGGAAGGTATCCCGCCAGCGGTGAGGGAGCAGGCCTTTGGAGCTAGTGGTGCCGACAGCTTCCTGTCGAGAGCTGGGGGCCCATGCGACTGCTCCCCACTCAGTGGATTAGGGGGTGAAAGGCCCAAGGGGGAGGGAGAGCATGAGGGGCACCCAGGCGCTATCTGGCCCTGCTGGGGAGTGGGAGGCAGAGCACCAACCCTTTCTTGCTAAATGAATTCTGCTGGCTCCTTGTCCCGCAGGCCAGGGAATGGCCTCTGCGTAGGGAGGGAGGACGGTGAGTCTGGGCTGAGCCTTGGCATTCACTGGGGCCATGGGCTGTTTGTTTAAAGTCCCCTCCCCCCAACCTGGCCACACACATATCCCCACAGTGCCTGACAGGGAGGGAATGCAGTAGCCACAGCCCTGCCTGGTGAAGAGGAGAGAGGCTCCCGCTGTGACAGGGAGCTGCCGGTGGCTGGGTGGAGGGCCGAGCACATACCTGTTCTCCTAGCCTCTCCCCCAGCTGGGACCTCCAGGCCAAGTGCAGCGGTGGCCCGAGAATGGGGCCTCCCACTAAAGCCTTCAGTCCTAAGTATCAGGCTTTTTCCAGAGACATCCTATTTTACACAACAAGCATCGACTGAGCACCTACTGTATATGGAAGTGGGCACAGAGACAACTAGGATTCAGACCTGCCTTAGGAAGATAGACTCGAGATGATAAAGTTTGAAGATGACAGGGTAAACCATGCACAGAGGCGGGTGCCTGGCTCAGCCTTGGGTCTCAGAGAACTTCCTGGAGGAGATGGTGCCTCAGAGGAGGAGGAAGAGGCCAGCAGGAAGAGGAGGTCATTCAGAGGGAGCTCCCTGAGGACTCCATGCAGTGAAAGTGGATTCCATCTGGTGTGCAAATCACCGTTCTCTCTCCACCCTTGCCCTGTCACCAGGGCCTAAGAGGTGACCTGGGACCCACAGGTCTGTGGGAGGGGAGAGGATCAGGGAGCCAGCAGTGCCTACCTGCTTCCCAGCTGGCACAGGCCTCATGGCGTCAGGGTTCTCTAGGTCAGCTGAGCTCACTTCCCCTCCCCTGCCCACACACCTGGTGAGGCGGGGGTTGGGGGGGGGGAGTGGAGAAGGGGCTGCCACTCAGGCCTCCAGCCCTCTAACACTCCAAAGGAAGACCAACAGCCCCAAGGCAAAGCCCGTGCCACCAGACACCTCCCCAACACCTGAGAACCTGCACACTTAACCGCCTGCCATCTTGGGACGCTCAGGGCTCGGCTGCCTCCTGTGTGGGATTGCTGGTACGGCTGTGCTGCCCCACAGGGGATTTTTGTTCCAAGCTCCCTGTCTATTGTTGACATAGCTCAGTGTTCCGTGGAGTTAGAACAACATGCTTCCCCCCCCACTGCAGGTGCTATGAAAAACACCCGCTGGAGGGGGCAGCTGGGAGGACCATGTGTGCTGTCAGGCACCTCATTCTGAGGGGCTCCTCCATCCAGGATCCCTGTTTGTGACACTCAGGGCTGGCTCAGACCCAAGGCCCTGGGAGTTCCTGGAAGTGGCTGGGACTCTGAGGGAGCCCGGGTTCTGGAACTCTCTCTGGGAGTTCTGGTCCTAAGAAAGGAACTGTTCCTGCATGGAGTTCTACCGGCCCGGAATACCACCAAAAGGGGAGGTGTTGGAAAGCACCCCTCTCTAACCCAGCTACTAGCTGCCACCTTATCTGAGGGCCCCAAGGAGGATGACGGAGGCTGATGCTCGGACGCCCAGCAGGCAGGATGGCGGGAGAAGGTGGGCGGGGGGATGAAGTGAATAGGAGAAGAGAAAGGCTGTCCACTCACTTTGTGGAGGGTCTGAACACTCCTGCCTGCTTTTGACCACCTTGTTCTACCTCTGGGGATTTTTTCTCCCCCTTGGAAAGATCTCGCTTCTTTCTTGCACAGTTTAAGAACTGCCTCGACGTGGTGGGCAAAGGCCTACATGCTTGAGGACTCTGATGGTTATCCTTCAGGGTTTCCTCATGGACGGCCCCTGAGAGCCTGGTCCAAAGCTCCCCACCATCCAAGAAGTCGCATTCCTGTTTCTTTCTTTGTTTTCCCTTTCCTTCCACCCTCCCCACTCGCCTTTCCCTGCCCTGCAGCCCCTGTCCCCCTTTTGGGTTTTAGAGTCTTCTTCACTCACACTCTGGGTGCTGCTCATCCCTATTCATGGGCCAGTAAGCCCGAGGGCAAGCCACCTCACCTCCCTGTTTCCCTGTTTGTAAAAGGATGGGAGCTGCAGGTAGGATAAGGAGTCAAATGGTCTTGCGAGTCCCAGCAAGCTCTGCCTCCCTGAGATCTGACGCACTGGCTTGTCTACATGCTGGTGCCCGGGCAGGCCTTATGAAAAATAGACTGCACAGTATGTGCACTAGGCCCTGACCCCTCGACCCCAGAGCCAGCCCAGGGCTAGGCAGCAATCCCTCTTCTGAATTCAAATGACCACAGGTCAGCCCAGTCGGCGTGGCTCAGTGATTGAGCATCGACCTATGAACCAGGAGGTCAATGGTTTAATTCCCAGTCAGGGCACATGCCTGGGTTGGGGGCGCATGCAGGAGGCAGCCAATCAAGGATTCTCTCTCATCATTGATGTTTCTATCTCTCTCTCCCTTTTCCTTCCTCTCTGAAATCAATAAAAAATATTAAATAAACTTTAAAAAGACCACAGGTCGAATGCCAGGATGGGGCAGCAAGGGTCTAGGATGAACCTTTCACTCCACCCTCCCCCTCAACCAGCTCAAACACTGTTGTGCTCTGAAAATTTCTGAATGTTTCTGAGCCAAGCATCCCCAAAGGAGTGGCTCAGTGTCTGGGGTTACAGAGACTTGGTTACTTCAGCAAAGCACACTACACACCATTTACTGGTTTAATTCAATTATCTATGATAACACTTAGAGTAAGAACTACACTTGTCAAAATAAAGGGGATTTTGTGCTGCAATGACCCAAATTTTATTGTTGCATTACTTAATGCACCGAAACCTGGTCATCAGCACCAGATCGCCCACAACCTGGGCGCGTCAGCTTGCGTGAGGAGCACTGAAATGGATGACCACTTGCCGGAGGAATTCTTTTAAAGGATTCTAGCAAAAAGGCATTGTGAGCCCATCCTCCCACGCTAATCACATCTCCTTCTTTTCCCCAAATAAGCTGGCTTCCAGACACATTTGACTATTGGCCTGGGACCAACCCCCTTCCTTGGCATGTTCGTTTCCCTCCACCTACAATGCATTCCCCACCATCCGCTAATCACACGATTCCTAAACGTGTCTGCACAACAGAATCCCTGGAGAGTTCTTAAACGATTTCAGATTCCTGGGACCCACCTTGAGGAACCCCCACGAGCTTCAGAGTGTCTGCCCAAGAGGGAGCTCAATAAAGGTTGGCCGTTTGAGTGTCGGGTGGGTGGTATTTTGAGGAACTAAAAGTTTTTGAGAGTGTCAGACCCAGTCCAGAGCATCCACCCTGTCCTCACCCACCTGATACCTGCAGGACCACATTCATCCATTGGTGGAAATAGCCTTTGGGGCCAAAAGACATTTGAGAATATGAAGTCCCTGGCTCTGCTATGTGATGGGCTTTGGAGATGTGAATTCACAGGGGGAATGGGAGGGGGGAACGGCTGTGTAATCTGGCTTCGTCATTCACAGCAAGTCTGTCAAGACCAACTTCAGACCCCTCCCCTGAGTCCCAAAGCTCACAGGCTGTCAGTGCCTCCCTCAGCCCCTGCCCCTCCTTTATTCACAGCAGTGACGGCGATGGCAGCCTAGGTGACCCACAACTGAATCCAGTGATGGATGCCCCAAGCAAGGATGACCCCACCATTCATCCCACTCATCCATCCATCTACCCAGTCACATATTACTAAGTCAGGAGGAAGATCAAAAAAATTTAAAAAGGAGACCTGGCTGGCAATCTAGTTGGGAAGACAGAGAGTAGTTATAATTCCAGCATTCCAATCTTGCTCTCCATCTTCAACTATTCCATCTGTAATAAGGGTAATTTCCCACATTGCCAATGTTTACACCTACAAAGAACTCGCCATGTGGCCTGGAGTTCTTTTCACCCAGGGGAGAAGGCCTCCGTTTTGCTATCTCTAAAACTGATTTGGACCCGCTGAGCTCTGAGGTCCCTTCCTCCTCCAGTCCAGGGGTTTTGTGCAGGAGGAGCTCCTGGTAGAGGAAGCTCAAGGGCCCACATTCTGCACTTTGATGGCTTCCTGGGGGTGTCTGCTACGGAACCAGGAATTGTCCAGGAAGACCTAACAAGCCAGACTCAGAGAAACCTTAGGAACCACCCAGACCAATGTTTCTCAACCCTGTCTGGACGTCAGAATCACTGGAGGGCTTTGGGGAACAGGAGCGTGGCAGTGTCTGAAACCCAACTGGATCGAACTCTGGGAATGGGGTCTAGGCAGTAGTATTTCTTAAGAGCTCCTCCAGTGACCCCAATATGCAGTCGGCATTGGGAACCGTTGATCTCACAAACTGGCCTATTTTACGTTTGAGGGGTCTGAGGCCAAGAAGGTGTAACCTGAGCAGAGACACATGTGAGAACGGCACAGAGCAGATGCCGAGCTGTCCAAGCCCCTGCTTCACAGGCCCTCCTGCTTCTCCACTTCCCTATGGAGGTTAGTTCTCTCTGTCAACTCGCCTCACAGACATCCAGGCCCTGCTTGGAGACCCCGCTCTGTCCCCAACCTGAGGACAGTGCCTGGAGCTGCCTGGCCCCTCATGTGTCTTTTCCCAGTGCCCAGAGAGGGGCAGATGGTGGCAGGTGAGGCTGGAGCCTTCCATACAAGGGCTTTTACCAGAGTCGCTTGGGATTGTTTGTCTTAAACTAACAGGGCTTGTTCCAGGAAGGTGTTTGTCTGCATGGGGCAGCAGCATCATTCATCATGGTGGCTCTGGGGCTCCGGGCAAGAAGTCAGCTTCCAAGGCACTGGCCCACAGAGAGGGGCTCAGGGACTGCTCCCCCAGGCCCAGCCCGGAGAAGATGTCAGGAAAGCTAATGAGCGACCAGACAGCTGTAGCTTGTTAAAGAGCGCCCGGGGCCCATTGTAACTGAGACCTTTAAATATACATCATAGTCAAATAAACAGCATCCTCCGGCCCAGCGGCCAGTCCCCTTCAGTGCCAGGCAGGTCCAGCCAGCCCACCCAGCTCCTCCCTCACCCTCCATGCCTCCCTCCTTCCTTGACTGGGAGAGATGGGTGCAGCCCCTTTCTCTCTGACCATGCTCCTCCTTCCTCCCTTTACATAGAAATAGCAGTAGCCCCATCACAGACCTTGTCATCCTGTTAAGATCCCCGTGGGTTTCAGAAAACCAGGATACCAGTGTAGGTCCCTGGAAAACCTCCATAGGACACATCCCCCACCAGTCAGAACCTTCTGGAACCACGGAGACTGAACGTGGAATGCCTGGTCCTTGCTTCTCTCCTCCCTCCTCCTCCTCCTTCAAAACCCACCAGTTTTTATTCAGGCCTGAATCCCCAAACCACCACAGTACATGACACCTGGAGGACGTAGGAAGTCTGCAGAATTGGCCCCCATGTGCCCCTCATCTCCTGGTCGATGCTCTCATCCATGCAACAGGTCATGTTGGGTTCTCCGGGCAGCACACACTAAGTGGGCTCTGCGACATGGTAACTGGGCTCTGGGTGAAGTGACAATTGCCCTGCAGCAAGGGGTGCTGGCAGGAAGGAGCCCAGGTCGGAGATCCGTCGCAGGGCTGTTCTCAAGGTAGTGTCTATTGGAAGTCTATTTTTAGTTCTATTAGAGATGGGACCCTGTCCATGAAAACTCTAATTTGAGCGGAGAAACAAAAGTGGGAAGGACTATGAAGTAAAGGGCAACACAGTTCCTCACAGAGCATTTCCCGTCACCACAGGAACCTCAGTTTACCAGTGTCCTCCAGCTCCTCACAGTGTGTGGACCTCCCCTTCACACAGCACACTACATCATCACAATGTACCAAACATCACACTTCTTCACAAATACCACACAAATGTAGTGTTGAAGCTCTAAGACCCTGCCATGCTCAACAGAGACAACCCTGTCCATAAGCCCACTGGGTATAAGGGAGGAACCAGAGTGGAG
>PVJC01020563.1:11777-29181 GCA_004026665.1 Murina feae
CTCTCTCTCTCTCTCTGTGTGTGTGTGTGTGTGTGTGTGTGTGTGTGTGTGTGTGTGTGAAGTGACATCTACTAAACATTCATTAGTTTTTACAGGCATTGTGCTATGTTATATATATATATATATATATATATATATATATATATATATATATGGCACATTCAATCTTTATAAACTCCTGAGGGGATCTTATAATTGAATTTATTTTTCAAATAAAGAAACTTGACACCTATCCAGGGTTATATAGCCTGTAAATTATAGAGCCAAGAGCTGGGATTTGAACCCTGGTCTCTCCAGCACCTATTTGTTACCTGAGGCCACAAATAGGCCAAAGACTATTCTCTTTTGCTGAAGGTGGAAAAGGCTGCAGATGCTAGATCCATTGGGCAGTTCAGTTAAAATTGGGGTGTAAGCATTCTGCCCTAAGGATGGCCCAGAAATAGTCAATGTTGCTGACTATCTATCTCTGTGTACCAGGGCTGATGCAGAGAGGCATCACTGCCTGAGGACACCCAGTGTTACCAGTCATTCCTCCAGATGATAGCAGAATAAGCACTTCATGCACATTTGCTGTCCTCAGGTTCCTTCCTCCCCAGCCAAGCCAGGCTCCCTCCCTGGCCTGGACCTTAGATCGACCACTTCAGTGTGGTCCATCCCATACCCCTGTCCCCTTGACCTGCTTTGGCTCTGTCAATGTCCACCCCAATCACTCCCGCCATCTTTTTATGCCTGCATCCCGGCCATAGAGCCCTGCAGAAGTAAGGTGCGTGGGGTACAGTACCGTGATTGCCTCTCCCTCCCCTCAACCCTGGCAACACTGGATGCTTCAGGATATCCTATAGCTCAGAGAACTCTACAGGGTCAGTGCCTGTGACAGTACCTGGTACATTTCGTTTATTCATTCATCTGTCAGTGGATACTTGTGTTGCTTCCAGTTTCTGTCTATTTTGAATGATGCTTGCTGTGAACATGGTGTCTCCTACTTGGCTTCCTCGTTAACCTTCCCTTTATTTGTTCCTTCCCCTCTGATTGGAAACGCACACAATATTAAGCAGCTACAAAATCTGGATTTTTCAAAACAATCCCAGTTTCCTATAGTTTTTCCTATTATCTTCACAAGCCACAGAAAAGACCCAGAAAGTCAAAAAAATAAAAATAAATCCTCCTCTGTGTCTTATATCCAGAAGAGACATAAGGGTATTTTATAAGATCTTGATTTTTTTTTTATTCAGGAAATTTCATTACTTTTTAAAGTTCCTTCCTATTAAGTAAAGAACAAACATCTTTGGTTGGCCCTGCTGCCTCCAAGTATCATCTCTGTCCTTCCATTTACTGCCAAACCTCTCTGAGTGGTCCCCACATACTTCTTCCGCTTCCTCACCCCCTGCCACTTTCTTAATGCCCTGCAATCTGGCTTGGCGGCACAACTCCACTGACTCTGCTTTTGCCAAGGTCACCAATGACTTCTTTTCTAAACAAGTTTCAATTATTCTATTTCTTGATTATCAAATAAATGCTTCATTGTAGGAAAACTGGCAAGTGCAGAGTAGTGCATAGGAGCAGACAAAGGATAACCTGTACATAATCACAGCACCCTGAGGTGAGCTGCGAGCACTTTGGCATTCTTCCTTCCAGTCTTTTTTCTTCATTCCAATAACTGTCTTACTTTTCACCATCCTCATCTTTCCTGGTCCCTGTAGCACTTAATGCCATTGAATATTTACTTCTTTAAACTCCCTCCTCTGGCCTGCTTCTCTAGTTTCTGCTCCAGATCTACCACCCATGTTCTTTGAGAGCTCACTCAGCATTGCCAGGATGTAAACAGTGGCTGAACTGAGGTTTCCATAGGGGAGCCAGGACCCCCCTGAAAACCAAGTGGTAACACAGGGCATGTCATTATTAGAAGTCAAGGATAGAGGTCAAGTAATAAATCCATGCCGCCAAACCCTCATGAATCTTCAAATCCTTATTCTGTCACCTTACAGATGACCTCTTCTGTAAGTCATCCCTGACTCCCCCCGACAGGTTTGGTCACTGTATCCCCTGAACCTCCCTGTTTCCCCTCAGTGTTCTCTCCCTCTTTCTACTGCAGAAGTAGCCACCTTGACTGAACCATGACCTATTCACCTGACTGTGTCCCTCTCTAGACTGGGAGCTCCTTGTATTTCCTTAATTCAGTGGAAAACACATTGGTCAGTTCTGGGGCCCAGAGAGGGGAGCTAACTTGCCCAAGGCCACACAGGTATACAAAAGTTGAAGCCACAAACCCCCAGGCCTGTGGGAGCCCTGGTCCTGAGTTCTTTCTACAGCCTGATGACGCAGCATGAGGAGAAGGGTAATGGGATGCCTGCCAGGGGGCCCCAGACTTCCAAATGTGAAGGGACAACACAGGACTGGTGAGGAAGGTGAGGGAAACCAGGGGCCAGACCAGAGCTGCATCTGTGCCTGAGGCTGTGTGTTCGGTGGGCCTTGCTGCCCCAATCCATAGTTCACCAAGAGAAACCGCTCTCCGTGACTCACTCCCAGATTGGGAGTGACTCCCAGATTGGAACTCCATAATCCCCACTCTGAAATTTCAGCCCGGAAGACCTTACTCATAACTCAGTTTCTCTTCTTCAAACCATTTTGAGCCAAATAAGTAGGGGAGGCCCAGGGTCCTCCCTGCTGCACAAAAGGCAGAGAGAGAGTTCAGAGAGGGAGTGCACATATATAATTAGGAGATCAGGGAAGAGTTATGGGAGAAGAGACATCTGAGCTCAGTCCTAAAGGATGAGTAAGATTTGACATGTGAAAACAAAATTGAGTTTAGTGCAGGAAGGAACCTCATGAGCCAAAGCACGGAGGTGAGCTAGCATAGGGTGCTGGAAAACAGCTAACCACCAGCAAGCTGCCTCCTGGGGCGACTCTCCTGTGCTCTAAGGATGCTCCTAGGATGGCTTCTGCGTCACTCCCCATCTATCCCATGGACTCTGGTTTCAGCAACTGTCAGGTGGGGGCCTGGGGTGATGGAAGTCCTGTGGGCTCTGAAGACAGAACAATCTAAGTTCGAAGTCCTAATTCTGCCCTTTAGTAGTTCTGTGACCATGAGTAAGTCAGGTAATGTCTCTGAGTCTCACTTTCTTCATCTGTAAAAAGAGGATTCTTGCTACTTACCTTAGGACATTGCTGTAAGAATTACGTGGAGTAACTGAGAGCATGTAGTGACTGCTCGGTAAGTGACATACAGCAGCCACCTTGTTATTGCTACTGCTTTGAGAACAATGATTTCACACACAACAGCCCTGGGGAAACAACCCCAGTTGCTGTTGGGCCTCAGTCACATTTCCCTACCCTCACCCTTTGTCTCTTCCATTTTTGTAATGAGGTGGAATCAGAAAAGACCTGGGTCCTTGTTACACTTGGCCATGTGACCTTGAGCAAAGTATTTTGACTCAGTGTCTCCACCTGTAAAATGGGGCTCCTACCCCCATAGGTGCATTGGGAGGCATCATGGTGCGTGTGTGGGAAAGCCCCCGCCATACACTCCAGGTGCTCAGTTCAGATTTTGGAAATCCTTGTCTTCCTTGCTACCCTCCTGGAGCCGTGTGTGGCCCAGGGCTGGGCTGTGGGTCAGAGCTGCTGGGTTGTGGGGTGGGGTGGGGTGGGGTAGAGGCAGGGCCCAGAGCTTAATGCATAAATAACCAGCCGTCCCAGTCTCACTTCAAAAGTCCTGCTCTCCAACCCTTTAATCATGGAGCTGCTCTTCCCTGGCCACCCTCCAGGGTCCGCCCGCTCACTTCCCATGCAGAGGAGCGCCCCTCAAAGGAGTCTTGGGTCTTTGCAGCTGCCTGTTTTGCATGGAAGGCTGGTTAATAGATCCCAGGAACCCAGGGGGGTGCATCTCAGTTGACTCACCCATACCCAGCATCCCCCACCCCGCCTCACAGGCTACACTCTGGGTTCCCTAAGTCACCCCCTCTCTGACCAGGCCTGCCCCTCGGCCCCACCAGTATAGTGCTCTCCTCTCCATGTTGTACGAACCAAAGCATCAGTCCCCAAGGCCTGATATTCCAAGTGTTCTCATGGGACAATGGAAACCTAATATTAGAAAGTGAGCCAGTCTCAGAAAATCCGGGACATGTGTTTGCCATGTTGATTACCAGCCCCCCTCACTGTAGGCGAACCTCTCTCTAGGCAAGGCGGAGTGCTCCTGTGGGACCAGCAGTGAGAAGTATGTTGTGGCTGGGGGTGGGGAGAGGGGGTTGCATATGAAATCACATTTGGCAACTTGAGTCGTATTTTTAATGCACTAATGGAGTTGGCTTCTTCAAGGAAAAAAACACACCAGTGATTCTTTTTCGTATGGGAATGAATTCATATGGGAAGGAGTTCCAATATAAGGAGCTATTTTTAGATTTGGGAATACCGGATTTGCTTACATCGAGGCACCCCGGGATCCCCTTTGCAGCCCTTTCATTTGAGGCTCCCTTCTCTGAGTATCCTTGGTGTCTGAATTCAACTGCCCCTAGTGCCACTGGCACCAGCTGGGACTCTGCCCTGTCACTTCCCAGCCAGGTAACCTTACACATAGACTGCTTTTGCCTCTGAGCTGGGATGGAGATGGGGATGGGGGTGGGAAGCAATATTCTTCCTCAACAGAATGGTGGCAGGATTAAATCAGGTCATGTTCATAAGTCCCTGAGCATTTGCTGAGGCACAAAGAGACTCGATCAGGAGAGTCCCTCCCCCCCAGGATTCGGCCTTCAGAACTTCTTAAAAAGTAACATCTGCCAGCGTAGGGAGCACATCTGCCTGTTCCCCAGCTTACCATTAGGCCCTGCTAACCTGAGCACATCCTGTTTTGCAAATCATCTTAACCAGGGCTCTTCCCCTTATCCCAGATGAGCCCCTCCTCCTGGGTTCTGAACTCAGGCAGACAAAGGAGCTGCAACATTACAGCAGACCAAGGCACCTTTGTGCCAACCCCGCTGTTCCCTGCCTCCCTGCACCCAGGTAGAGCTAGCCCTCGGCACTCGCACAAGCCCACAGAATACTAGAATCTAGTGCTGGAAGTGTCCTTAGAGGCCTATGCTTCCAGCTCCCTGTAGTGCAAATGGAGAAACTGAGGCCTGAGAAGCATTATTAGTGGCAGAATAATAGGAGATTCCAATTGTCTTCTCTCTCTCCTGTTTCCCTTGGAGGGTGGTGGGTCTGGCCGCCCTGGGAGCCTGCATTCCGCCCAGGCAAAGACTGTGTCCCTCCTTAGTCCACACCCAGAGCTCTAAGTGGTGTTGGCTGATGGCTGACAAAATTCTTCACAAAGAAGATTTTAAAGAGTGCTGGAAGCCTCTTAGTTTTCCATCCTTGTCTTTGGGAGGCAGTGTGGTGTTGGGAAAAATGTGGACCTGGAGCCAAGACACTGGGCTCTGTAAAATGCCGAAAGCTCGCATATACAAAGTAACCGGCATAGTCACATGGGTTGGGCTCAGGGCAGGTGGCAGATAGTGGGAGCCATTATCTTATTTTGCCACTGTGTGACCTTGGGCAGGTCAACAAATCTCTCAGTGTTTTGGTTCTGGAGAATAAGAACAATAACACATCCCCAGCCTACCTCCCAGGGAAATCAGGTCTCCCCGGGATTTCACAGGCCTTCACAGAGGAGGTGACACTTGAGATTAAGGTGAGGTTACTACAGAGTCAAGGATGAGACAGGAGTTCCTGGTTGAGGGCTCCACAGACAACAATGATTCAGGGAGGAAACTATAGGATGGGGTGTGTGTGTGTGTGTGTGTGTGTGTGTGTGTGTGTGTGTGTCTCTCTACTAAAAACAAAGGCCTGAACCTTCAATCCCCAACTCCTGCCATTGTCACCAAAGAACTGCCCCTCCCAAGGTAACCAACATTTATGGGGCCCCTACTGCTTGCTGTACATTTAGCATAACTGATTTAATCCTCACCACAGCCCTGGTGGGGTTTACATTATTCCTACGGAGGAACGTCAGTTGTCTCAAGGTCACGCAAATTGAAAAACCCCACCATGCTCTGCTCCCTGCACATCCCTCTGTGAGGCACAGTCCCAAACATCAGCCTTTTAAGTTCTGCCCAGCTCCAGAGAACCATCCGAACCCCTGTCCTGCACCAACCTCAGTGCCCAGAATCCCACTCCCCTGGAAGGACCACCAGCAAGTCCATGCCGCTGTCCTTTTTCTCCTCTTTTCTTTCCTGTCTTTCAGTCCTCCAGCTACGATCAATTTGTTCAGAGGCAGCATTCAAGACATCAATCACACACCTCTCCTCCTTCGGTCAGGCCCAAAGCTCCAAAGTGAGGAGCAGGATATAATCTGGGTCTTTGGACATGGATGACAGGTGTTTGTGACATCTCTGAACCATGTACAAGCCCGTGGATGTGTGTGTGTGTGTGTGTGCGTGCATGTGTGTGTGATGGCCTCTAGCTCTCATCAGATTTTCAAGGAGAACTATGCCCCATGATGGTTATGAACCTCCAGACTCCACAACCCCCTTTAGGGCCAAGTTTCTCGTCCCTCGGCTGTCTCACTGTGAGGAGCCCATTGAACTCACAAGGAGTTCCCCTGAGCATCTACTAGCTCCAGGCCTGGGGAGGGAAGCCTATGGCTCCTGAAGACCTCAGGGGGCTTGAATCACATCTTGACAGACCCAGTGCCTTCAGGCAGGTGTTTCTTTCTGCTCCGTTCTCTGTGAAGACGAAGGTCTGGACAGCCAGGGGCTGGTGGACTCTTGCAGGTCCAGTGGGGTGAAGTAGGGTGAAAGGGCAGGCTGGGATTTGGGCTTCTGGAGGCACCCAAGGTGGGGTGTGTTGCAAGAAGAGCAGCTGGGCCTGGGCTCTGGGTGCTGACAGAGCACAGAGGATCTGCCCTTCCCCCTCGGGTTTGGGCCGGTGAGGACTGAGTGACAGCAGCAGGTCTGAGCCAAGTGGCTTGAGGGGGCTCTCAGGCCTCTTCAGCCACCACAGAGGCCCCGGAAATACCAAGGCAGGGAGGGGTGACAGGGTGGGGGTGGCGGGAGACGGAGGCCTAACCCGCTATCACTTGGGTCTCTGCCAGGCCATCCTTCAGCTCCAGCCCCACTGGCCGCCTCTCCTGGGCACCCTTCCCTGCCATGAGACAGCTGCCCCTCCCAAGCCAGGCCTAGCTTCCTCTCCTAGCAGGCTCCAACACCACACTCAGAAAGACCTTGTATGTTTTTCAAATTAATGCAATTAAGAGCATTAAAGTTTGCGAACGATAGAGTTTTTCATTTTCCTTTTATTTGATTAGAGAAATTCCCACCGCACAGTTCCTCCAAATGAAACCCAGACCTGAGGCCCATTGTTCCGGGGGCTTCCATGAGAATGTTACCTTTCAATCTCACACACTAATGTGTTTAGCGTTACAGTCCCCCCCGGGCGGCTGCAGGAAGGATCTGGAGCCTTGATTAAAGCGGCCTTCGCTGGGCAGGAATGCGGGCTCCTCCGCCTGGGACTCACAGAGGGGCTGGGTGTTTGCTCGGGCAGAGTCTCTGCTCACATGGCCAGCTGGCCGGGGACTGGCTCGAGGGCAGTCGTGCCTGGCTGTAATTAGGCGTTTTCCCTCTCTCTTGCCTTTCCGCTCAGACCCCCTGCATCACAACCTCTCATCCCAACTCCCAACACATTCACATGCTACAACACGATACCCTCCCGTCCATGCGTGTGCACGCACACACGTGCGTACGGCTCTCTGTCTTCTCTCTCCTCTTTATTGTCCGCCTCTGTCCTTTTCCTCCTCTTTCCTTTCTCATCTTCAGTCCCCCGGCGACTGCTGGGCTTCCCATCGGTTTGTTCAGAGGCAGCATTCAAGACATCACACACCTCTCCTCCTTCGGTCAGGCCCAAAGCTCCAAGGTGAAGAGCAGAATTAGAGCCAAAGTGAAACATTGATTAGAGGAGTATGTAAGGAAGGCCTGAGAGAGAGGGGAGGGTGGGTCATAACCCCTGTTAAAAAATGTGGCTAGTGCCAAATTTAAACAGGATGCTAAGTCTATACCCCTCCCACCCCAAGTCACCAAAGCCTCAGCACTGGGAGGCCCAGGTTCCTTTCTCCTCCAACTGGGGCTGCTGGTCCTGGCCCCACAGTCTGCATTCTGCCCTGGCCTTGGGATGGGACTTTCCTGTTCCCAATTGCTCATGTCCTGCAGACCTTCAGGAGCCCAAGCCAGGGTTCTAGGAAACACCTCCAGGACCGGGCTCCAATGAGGCAAAACCAAAAAACAATATGGCCTGTGAGCTAGAAACTAAACTAAAAATATGCCTGTCGGCTCTCAGAGGATTGGCTCCTGGGTCCCAAGGAGTTTCGGGAAGGCTTGGGAGAGAAACATGAACCATCTTCACCCCGACTCCAAAGCTGTGGACCTGCTGCTCTCCCAGAGGTGCTGAGTCATCCCACAAATAGCCACTGGGCCCCACACTTCCAGTGTGCGCATTGCAGGGCTCTGAGAAGAGTGGGCCCCTTTCCCTGGGAGGTGGAAGAAGTGCAAGGCTCAAGCATTTTCAGGAATTCTGGTGATAATTCTCTAGGGGAGATGCATCTCCCCTAGAGCAGGACCTGGACCCGCATGGACCAGCCCATATTAAATAGAAGGCGCTTGGCCCCACGGGACCAAGAAAGGGCCTGATGCAGTCCCAGTTTCCCTGCCATCTCCTTTCCAGGCCTTTCCAAGCTCCACACCTGCCTATCCCTGTGTGTCAACCCCAAGCCATTCACACACTCAAATCTGCTTTTTAAGGAGCTGCTCTGGGAGAGTGGGGCAGGGAGGCTGATGCCTACTCAGGGCAAAGGAAGATGGAGACTGAATTAAAGCTATGGCGGGGGGAGGGATAAGGAGAAGGGGGAGGACTGGAGGATGACTCAGCCAGTTAGAACCAGACCCCCTGCCTCCCACCTGGGCTGCTGCCTCATTTATTCTACTCCATCCTTGGGGAGGAAAGTACCCCCACATGAGGTGGGAAAGTTGAGGAACTGATTTGCAAGGCTAAGTGAGGGGAGTTCACTGTCCTTTTGTTCATGCAGACACTCACTCCCTGCAGTTCTTGGCTGATGAGATAAATCCACCTACACCTTTAAGCTGCACCTCCTCCTTGCAGGGCCCAGAAGGTCTAACCCTTGGATGGGTCCCAGGTTCTGCAGCAAACATCTGCCAAGGCCAACAGCCCCCAGGGAGCAGATACATAATGTGAACTGCATTTGGATGAGAAGGAGTTGGAGAAGGCAGCATGAGGGAATCTGGACTGCAGTGGAAACTGCTCAGGAATTTGGCTTCGTGTCTAAGTTGATTCTTCCTAGACAATCACCTTAATGTGCGTACCTCTCGGTTACCTGTGCTGCGGGGAAGGTTAGGGAGGGGGTGGATGATACCCAGGGTGAATAATCCAAAGACTATTTCTGATTATTGCTGTTGGACTTTGCCAGTTGGCTTTTCCTGCCTTTGCTGGGAAAATTGCTTCCCTAAGCAGGATTTTCTTTGACTATTTTTCAAAATGTACTCATGATTTCCAACCACGAACAATGCTTCCCAAGATGACCAGGCTTGGCTTCACCCTGAGCTCCATTCAAACCACAGAGACAGAAAGCAGGGCGTGGGAAGGGGATGAACGGAGATAGTACTGGTGTCTGGGCACCCTTACTGAGGGGTCAGCATTGACCGTGGACGAGCCCCAGGGTGAAAAAAACTACCAGGGGCAATTCCAGACCCTGGGACCCTTGCCTGCCCACCCCGTCCTGTAAGGTCCTATAAGGACACAGCCACAAGACGTACTAAGGACTTATGGTGGGTTGGTAGGAAGGAGAGGAGTAAACACAAATTATATGAGGTTGGGGCAAGGAGTATACTGGCCCAGTAGAGTAAGAACCTGATTACAATTTCCAGAGGTGACGGAAACCTCAGTTTACTCTAAACCAGCACCCATAATCCTTTGAAACTGCCAGCCTCAGAGGCTCAGACCATACAGGGGCCACTCGGAGCCAGTACCCATGCCCTGAGGTCTTCTGTGGCACCAGAAGAGGGTAGGGGACAGGCACAGCTCTCTACCCTGTATACACGGCCCATAATCTAAAAGGCACTGTGCAGCGAGGATTCTCCTCTGAGTTTCAATTTTCATGGAAATGAACCATTTTGTCTCAGAACACAGGGAAGAGGGGAGGAATTCATCCCCTTTCCTTCATGCAGATGGACTAAATCCCCTCTGCTTTAAAAACAGAGACCCACACGCTGCTGCCACGTGCTCTGTTGAATGTCACCTGATAACTGAAAGTGGGACAAATAAGTCCGGAAGGTTGCTTGCAGCTCCTCAGCCTGGGCACCGGTGGAGCTGCCTCGATCTCCCCTTGTGGTTGCCCAGGGGCTTGGGGAGGACCAGAGCAGGGCCAGGGGGCAGCCTGCGTTAGAGAAAAGTGATTGTCTTGAGAAGGAGACCTGGAACTCTTTGAGCCCAAAGCCCCGTGAACTCAGGAGGGGTCTCAGAAGTACTGTCTGACTAGCCTGTTGCAGCCCAGACCTGATGTGCTCCACTCAGCTCACAGATGGGTCAGCTGAGTGCTCTATACCTGCAAATCCTTAGCTTTTCGTTCAGCATTGAACAGAGCTCTTGCCGTGCAGGCGTTTACCTGCACTCCCTCACAAGCAATCCTGAAGACAGGTTTTAGCATTAGCCCCATTTTGAAGCTTGTGGGACTGAGAATCTAAGAGCTTGGGTAACTTCTTTTAGGTCATGCAGCTAATGCGCAGCAGAACAAGCATCTGAATCCACGGCTCCGAATTCTGAGCCAGTGCTCTTCACTTCTAAGTTAGGCCGTGCATGGTTCAGGTTCTGGTCCACCTCCTCAGGCTTCTCTGCTCTCCTGCTCTATTCCTTAACATGGACACTGCAGTTCAACCCCATAAGTGCACCTCATCCTGTCTGTCTCCTCTACACC
The DNA here is from genome assembly GCA_004026665.1 of Murina feae. Lineage (NCBI taxonomy): Eukaryota > Metazoa > Chordata > Mammalia > Chiroptera > Vespertilionidae > Murina > Murina feae. The sequence continues at coordinate 22,723 of PVJC01020563.1, forward strand.
CTGACCTCCCACGATGGCCGTCTACAATGACTCGGTAGGCAAAAGAGACTTTTTCTTCTTCTGGGCTCACTTGTCATTTTATTTACCTTAGTGATTTCCTCGACCAACAGCGTCAGCATCAGATCCCACCTTATTCCTGCTGAATCAGAAATTCTGGGCATGGGGCCCACCATTTGTTTTAGCAGGCCCTCCAAGAGATTCTGATGCCCACTCAAACTTGAGAAGCATAGAACCACCTCTTGCTTCTCCAGACCCCATCAGTCTTGGTGACAATTCAAGATAAGGTTAGCTTGCCCTGACCCCGGTATAGCTCAGTGGTAGAGTGTTGGCCCATGGACCAAAGGGTCACAGGTTCAATTCCCCATCAAGAGGCACGTACCTGCGCTCTCTCTCTCTCTCTCTCTCTCTCCCTCCTCTTCCTCCCCAGCCCCACCCCCACCCCCCATCACCCGCTTCCACTCTCCCTAAAATATCAATGGGAAAATATCCTTGGGTAAGGATTAACAAAACAAAACAAAAGATAAGGTTAGTTCTTGTGGTCTTTGACTCCTGACCTCACCTCACTGGGTATATTTAATGAGCCCTGAGTGGTTAATAATGAAATGAGTGAGTTTTGTTTGGTTTGGTTTTTTTGTTATGTTATGTTATGTTGTGTGTGTGTGTGTGTGTGTGTGTGTGTGTGTGTGTGTTGTTTTGCCTTTGCTGCTCCTTTCCATTCCACTACTTGACATTTTGTTCTGGAACATCTAACAAAAGTGACCACTGGGCATTATCACCACTACCTTCAGACACCAGCTTCAATACCCTCAACCACTGCCTCCTCACCTCTGATGGGGCTTAAGGTGAAGGCTCTCCAGAAAAGTCCCAGAGGACTCTCAGTGTGCCAGCCTCAAAGAGTCTCTGCAAACTCTGGTGCAGGACTACTGCTTGGCTCTCCCTGCCTCCTCTTGAGATGTCTCACCACTGCCCAAAGCTCACAGCCCAGCCCTGGCCCAGGGGATGGCCTCCCAAACCCATTTGTCCTGGAGGTGCAATCAAGCATCTCCACCCTTGCTGATAAGATCTGTATCTACGCTCATAGTATTATCTACTTCTCCCTTTAATTTTGTTGATTTTTGCTTCATGGGTTTGCCGAACTGTTATTAGTTGTGTCCAAGGTTATGAGTGCTCTCCTTTCCTGATGAATTTATCCATCTGCCATTACAAAACACCTCTCTTTATCCCTTTGTCTTGAAGTCTATTTTATCTGATATTAATATAACCTCTCTATCTTTTCAATGTGTATCATTTTAATCCATTTATTTTAAACTTATCTCTCTTTAAAGTATATCTCTTACAGACTACAAATAATTACATTTTTAAATCTATTCTAACAATCTCTGCCTTTTAATTGAAATGTTTAGTCCATTAACATTTAATATAATTATTGATATGGTTGAATTTAGTTTTATTTGCCCCCCTTCTGTTTTCTATTTTTCTGTTTCTCCTTCCCTGACTTCTTTTGGATTTTTATAATTCCATTTAAATTTATCTATTGAATTTGTAGCTATCCTTCTTTGCATTAATTTTTTAATGATTGCCCCAGGGATTACAATATACCCTTAACTTTTCACAGTCCACTTAGAGTTACTATTTCAAGTAAAATGTGGAAACTTTGCAACCACAGAGGTCCATTACTCCCTACCCCCATCTTTTATGTTATAGTTATCATATGTATTTCATCTACATACATTATAAAAGCCACAAGGCAATGTTATAATTTTTGCTTCAAACAGTCATGTGAACTTTAGAGCAATTAACGGGGCTTATTGCCAAAGGGAACCTCGAAATTAGGGGAGGCCTTTCTTAGGAAACTAATTCAACTTATTATTAGAAAAGGGAACCTGTATCTTTCAATGTTTCTTCCCTCCCTTCTAGCTGAAGGTGAATTCTGGGTTCACAGGGCAAAACCAGCTGACCTATCCTTTATCTCTTTTTTAATATATATATATATATATATATATATATATATATATATATTGATTTCAGAGAGGAAAGAAAGAAATGGAAACATCAATGATGAGGGAAAATCACCGATCACCCACACTGGGGATCAAGAACAAAACCTGGGCAAGTGCCCTGACCAGGATTCGAACCATGACTTACCGGTTCATTGGTTGATGCTCAGCCACTGAGCCATGCCTGCTGGACCGTTCTTTATTTCTTTAACAGTCTTCACCAAGACTTCTGAGATCGATCCTCAGACCCAAAGTTCTTTTCACTGTTTCCTAGAGGTCCTCTGGCATTCACACACGATAACTCAGAATTTTCAAAGCAAATGTGCAGATTAAATCTCACCAGTGTCCTGTCTTCCTCTCTCTCTCTCATAGGAGGCACTTTCTCTCATGTTACTACTAGTTGTGCTTTTTTTCTCACTTCTCCACCTAGGTTATAAATCCTGAAGGTAAGAAATCTGGTCTTAAGCACAGTAGGTCCTCAGACAACTTTGTTGAATGAGCAACTGAACCCCAAATGCATTCCTGGCACCTCTGAGGACAGTTGAGCAGAGAAAGTATGCTGGGAGGAGAAGGAGGTCCGCATGTGTCTGTCTCTGGAGTGGTGGGAAATCACTTCCAAGGGCAGGGGGTACAGCCAAAAACATCACTGTGGATTGATGGGGGATTGCAGAGGGGGTGGGGTGGACTCTGATGAAATGTAAATGTGGGAGTTGAAATGCGAAGGCTGCAACGTGGAACAGTGGAGGCTACCCGGCCAGGATGTGTGGGTGGGACCAGGATTTTTAGCACACTCGCATGTACCTGGAGGAAGTGTGTGCTGGGCCACCCAGAGCTGCTGACACTGCAGCCTGAAGGGCTGGAGCTTTTGAGAGAATCCATTAGTCCAGCGACAGGGAGAATGTAAAAGCTGCCAGGGCCAGGGTACGCCTAGGGCTGGTCCATGGGGAGGCAAACGGAGGTAATTCATCGGGGAACTTCTAAGAAACACTGGAGAGCCAGGGTTCAAGACGGTGAAAAAGAAAGCTGGTCAGAAAAGGCCCTTTGTCCTGGACCCAAGGGGCCTGGGAGTACAGTTTCACCTAAGCCTTGGGAGGAAAAAGGGTGTCCCCACAAGACAGGGGTCAGGATAAAGGAGGAGGGCATGACTGGAAGGAGGTGAAACTGGGAGTGCCTCTGAGTCATGGCCTCAGCCTCTGCCAGGCTGATTGAATAACATGAGACCTGCAATACCTAATTTCATACGAAATGTGATAATGGAGTAATGGGGCAGATTTTTGCATGTGGCTTGTAGAAAAGCTGAGGAGGAGGAGAGATGGAGCAGGAGCAAGCCGCAGCATGTTTCAGCCCGTAAGAGCCAGTTAGCCGTCCGCTGGGCGCTGCCAGCTGAGGTGAATGAAATGACTGTTGTTTCAAGGCGGGGGGAAGCGAGTGACCGTTATTTAGAGTAAGGAATTTATATCCAATGTGGTGTGAGGTTAAGCAAATCTGGGAGTGAGCCTTGACCCGTGATAATAACCTTAAGTGCTTCAGACCCACACCGGGAGGAGGAGGGGAGGGCATGGCTGCTCACGAGAACCTACTGTGTGCACATCCCCATGGCAAGCTGGCTGCCGGTGGAAGGCCACACTGGAACTTACTGACAGACTGAAGGCATGGTGGGATTGTTAAGTGGTTGGAATTTTCCTATTTTACAGTGCAGAATGGCTGGCTCTTTAATGCAGTAAACTTCTTTTTAATACCACATGGCAAGCGTGATTACAAAAAGACAATGTGAGGCCCTTCATTAGGTTTCCGGGGATTCCAGCCAAGAAGAGTGTGAACCCTCAAACCCAGCCCCCTCCCCTCAAAGGAAATGTTTGAGTATTTGAAAATGCACTTTTCCCCATTCCAGTCTAGCTTCAGCTCAGTACGGGACACCGCAGGGCTAACCCTGTCTGTAGAAATAGGGCTGCTTACCCTGGGGGGGAATTCTGAACGCAGCAAGGTCCTTGTCAGGATGTCCCTTTCCCGGTTCTACAATGTGAATGGTTCTGCCTCGACACCGGGAGTTTAGGCAGGTGCATCTCAGTCAAGGGTCTTAAGTGGGGACTTTAAAACAAAGAAATTGCTAAAGTCCTGGTAAATCGCTGATCACAGAAAGCGTCATCTACAACTTTATTAAACAACTAAAATAAGCATTTTGCCTACTTGCAGGCGAAGGCATGGCTATCTTCTGGTTCTAGCAGCCCTTCCCTGCTCCCCGGCAGCGGTAGGGGAGCCCCTGGACCGTAGTCATCTCTCTGTGTCTTCATCATCTGCCCATGTTGCCTGGCGCCGGGAGACCCCATTTCTATTTTCTTAATACCTGGTGATTATATTGCAATGCTTGGCTGCAGAATTGGCACAAAGCTCAAGAGAGCGTTTCTGCTGCCAATTCTCACCCCCCGCCTCCCCCCCCCCCATCTCTCATCACATCACCCTCTGCTGGCCTGTACTCCCGCTCTCTCCACAGTCACTATGCTGGCCTTGCTCCCTGAGCTCCCACAGTGCCCACTCTCAAGGCTCTGGCTGAACTCAGCCTCCTTCAGGCCCAGACTGCCTCCTGCCTTCGCGTGTGGTGGCGCTGGGGCTGGGCCATTGCTGCACAAAGCCTCCTTATGAAGGCGCCCTTGCACCAAGCCTGGTGATCGGGGTGACAGCTGGTGTTTCAGCACCTGTATTCTTATTTAAACGCATGCATACTTATATTTTGTTGTCATTATATATGAGTCCTGCAATCACAGCTATATCCCTCAATTGATTTTTTTTATTTGTGTTTTTCAACACAATTTTAAAATCTGAACAGAATGTATGTCCCCCTTCCACGGCTTCCTCCATTCCTAAGGTTCCAAGTCAATTGCTTTCTGATTTGTCTATTGGCCCCAAAAAAAAATTCCTTCAGCTTCAGCAGAGCATGATTTCAATGACCATTATAATCATTCTGAGCCACTAATTCATTAGCACTATCACCGGTGCTTTAAGAGTTAACCAAATAGTCATGTATTTTGTTTCATAATCAAGATGACATATAATGATTTATTATTAAAATATCATCGTCAGTCTGGGTCTCTACTCAACTCCCCGAGGGCTTCGCCCAGCTCTTACACCTGCGATTACCAGTCACACGTGGAACTCTGACCCCTGGGGTGGCTGGGGCCTTTTGTGTCTTGTTTGCTACTGAATGTTCATATTGTGCCCAAGTGCCCACTGCTTCCTGTGCAGGACCCCTCCCCGTGGCTGTCCTGATGTCACATGACCACTGGGAGCTCCCACATATGCATGTCACACAGGTGTAGGTCAATGGGTGACCCCTGGGGAAAAAAATGAGAAATACGCAATGTTTCAAAAAGCTTGTTAGTGTGGAAACTCCATGGTCTCGTTATATTTGCAGTGTGTGTGAGGGTGGGCCATCTCAGCGGGCTCACACGTTAGCATACACCTAAGGTTTCTGGGTGCAGGACAGTGAGGAGGAGGGCCTGGGGCAGACCTTCAGAGGGTACAGAGTACTGGCTTTGATGCTCCCATCCTCCCTGCCAGGTACTAGGGGTAGAGAATGTTCCTATTTGTGGACAAGGACACTGAGGCCTAGAAAGATTACATGACTTGCCTCCAGTCACAGAGGAGGAAAATTTGGGTCTGCGTCTTCTGTGTATTTGTGTATTTTTTTTCTGAAACAGAGAAGCAAATCTCTCTCTCTCTCTCTCTCTCTCTCTCTCTCTCTCTCTCTCTCTCTCTCTCTTTCTCTCTCTCCCCTCTCCCTCCCTCATTTCTGGGGAAATGTAGGCCTGGTTCCTATTGCTGTGAGGACTGAGGGAGGCAAAAATCATACCAGCTAAGTGGGTTTGGGGCTCTGACAAAGGAACTCTCTTTGCTTTACTAATGGCAGCGAGGGCGGGGCTTAGCTGGGGAAGGGAAGAGCGGATGGAATCACTTGCAAAACCCTAATAAATCTGCAGGCCCAGCTGTTCCTCATCTGATGATCCTGAAGGGAAAGTGTGAAATAGTAGAGATGCTGATGGGCCTGGGGGGCCCCTTCAAAGGCAGCTCGGTTTTCCCAAGGACCCAGAGCAGGGGTGGAAAGTGTCCGGAAACGTCTGAAAGGTGTTTGTTAGAGTTGGGAGGCCTGGGCCCCCAGAGGCCATGTGCACACATGGAGTGTGCCTGGGAACGCCTGGGGCCTGTGGGTTCTGGAAGGGTGGTCGCCATCCTCTCACGGCAGCGGGGAGAGCTGGGAGTTTGAATCCCAGCGCCACCATTTCCTGGCTAGGTGGGCTTGATGGGATATTTAACCTCTCCGAACTTCATTTTTGTCACTTGTAAAATGAGGATAATAATCCTCCCTTCGGGTGGCTGTTAGGATTAAATGCGTTAATGTATGTAAAGCTCCTGGCACGTGATAGGTGCTCCATCCAGGTTCTTTCCCTTGCCTTCTTTTTCCTCCTTC
>PVJC01020564.1:9820-29166 GCA_004026665.1 Murina feae
AATATAAGAGAATTCACTACAGTGGTTTCTATTTGGAATGAAGGGGGCTGGAAATCAAGGAGCTTTAGTTATACTTGAAAAATTCTGTTATTAATCTGGGTGGTGAGTAAACAGGTTGTTAATTCTCTAAACATTTTAGTTGACTGAAGCATATTATGATTTTTTTAAAAAGTATTGTATGTAAGCCCTAGCCAGGTTTGATTCCGGTCAAGGGCACATGCCCAGATTGTGGGCTTGATCCCCAGTGGGGAGCTTTCAGGAGGCAGCTAATCAATGATTCTCTCTCATCATTGATGTTTCTATCTCTCTCTCGCTTCCTTCCTCTCTGAATTAATAAAAAAAAAATCTATTTAAAAAAATTATACTTAAAAGAGCAAAAAAGTAAGTCCAGATAAGCTTGCTGGGCAGTCAGGTGAGCTGACCCAGGTGGACTGTCCTCTGACCCTCCAGGTAACTTGTAAAGAGATCAGGAAACTTCCCTGGATCAGGCCTCCGGAGGACGAATGGAATCCCAGACACCTGCTCTTCGTTAGCAGTTTAGTTAGCAGTGTGTGCACCCTATTTCTGCTGCTCTTTGCAGACCTCTGGGCATTATCTGAGCCAGTTCTGCGGGGGGAGAAGGGAAGGGCTCTTGGGAATGTATTAAAAGTCGGGAGACTTTTGCCAGTGTTTTAAGTCTGTTTTAGTTCTAGTCTATCAAGAATCTAAGGAAAACCTGAAATTTGATTCTGACGTGGCTGCTAACTGGCAAAACTACTTAAACGTTTAAAAAGCTATACGTACTGTATTATATGAATAAGTTTTTAAAACTAATTTTTACATTGTTAAGACAGAGTTATTTGAATATGACGTACTTCTGATTTTTAATGAAATCCAATAGCAAAAGCATAACCATAATAGCATTCTTAGTTAAATTTTAGAGAGTTTCTTAGGTGCCAGAATGCAGTGTGCACAGCACCTGTACCTGTGCTCCCCTTGTCTAGTGCGAATTTCTTACTTTTTAAAAAAAAAAAATATTTCTTTATTGATTTCAGAGAAGGGAGAAGGAGAGAGAGAGATAGAGACATCAATGATGAGAGAGAATCACTGATTGGCTGCCTCCTGCATGCCCCTACGGGGGATTGAGCCTGCAACGCAGGCATGTGCCCTCGGCCGGAATCGAACCTGGGGACCCTTCAGCCCACAGGCTGATGCTCTATCCACTAAGCCAGGCCAGCAAAAGCTAGTGCTGATTTCTTATTGCCAACAGTACTTCTTCTCTGCAGCCCGGCCTGACCCCAGAATGCGTCTCAAAGCAGTGATCCTAGCGGCCATTCCAAATTATTTTAAATTGTCAGGAGATGAAACCTATTTACCACCCCATCCCTAGAGGGAGCTATGAATAGACCAGACTCTGTCAATGAGGGATTTCAATGTGCTTCATAGAGACATTCAAAGGCACCAGAGTATTTTGGGTCATACTCTGAGAGTTTTGGCTTGAAAATTGCTCAGGAGCTAAATGTTAGTGGTTTTCTTTACTTTGGTGCAGAAAAATCTAGTTTTAATAAGTTATTTGTTATGCTGTCATAGCTTTCATAAAATATAACAGTAGTTTTCAGTAATGCTGCTTATCTTTAATAAGTGATTGTTGTGTTTTAAGACTCTTGGGGTTGTAGAGATCATATCTCTCCCACCACGTGTCGCCAGGGTACAGAGAGGAAGCCGGTTCTGGCGCTGTTACCTGGCCAGGTGATCTGGAAGAGCTCAGGCTTCTCCTCTGTTTCCTTTAAATGTTGAGATTGGATTTTGGCAGCTACAGAATTTATAACTCCCTCCTGATTAGCCCACATAAAATTTCTGTGGTTATTATTGGCATCACTGTGCTCCAGAGTTTTGTATCTGGCTGTCTACTCAGCATTCCCACTTGAGTGTCTAAAAGGCGTGGCCAGCTGAACAGGTGCAAAGCAGAACTCCTGATTCCAGCCATCCACACCCTCACGCCCACCAAAACCTGATTCTCCTCATTCTTCCGTACATGAATCAGTATTTGTGACCTCTGTCCTCCCAGGTACTCTGGCCAGAAACATTGGACTCATTCAGATTCCTTTCTTAAGTTTTCCTTTAGTTACTCCATTGGCTAACCCTGTCAGATTCCTCCTCAAAATATATCTATATCATTTCTCACATGAACTGTTTCAATTTCTTCCTGACCTTGCTGATGCCATTTTTTTCCCTACTCCAGTCTATTCTTTAAGAAGTCAGCGTGATCCTTTTGAAACATAAGTCAGCCTTTGTTGCTCTTCTGTTCAAAAACCTCCATCGATTTCCCATCTTACTCAGAATAAAGACTAATGAGTGTCCTTACCTCATTCTATCTAATCTGGCCCCCGGCGCCTCTCTGATGTCAGCCCTACTGTTACTCAGTAACAACCTGTGGACTCACAGATCTTGGCTGTTCCTCAGATACATCAGGCATGTCCCTTATTTAGTGCCTTTGTACTTGTTCATTCTTCTTCCTAAATGTTCTTCCTCCAGAATCCTGAATGGTCTGTGCCTTCTCTTCATTCACTTTCTACTCAGGTGTAACTTCACAATAGAAACCGTGCTTGAAAAGCCTTTGTGAAATAGTAACCTGCTCCGACACTTCCTCGTACGCTAGTTGTCATAGCTTCTATTGTCACCTGACTTATTAGATATTTATTTATTCTTCTCCTTCCTCGGTTACAATGAAATTTCCATGAAATCAAAGACTTTATTCATTAATGTGATAGATACTGAATTAATATCATTAAATGAATGGATCCCTGCCAGCAATCAGTCTCATAGCACAGAGTCCCTACACCAGGACTTAGTTTTCTATATCTTCTCTGTACCTCTCCTATACCTCTTCTATGGCCTCTTTCCCAAAGAATCAAAAGAATTAGAGTAAAAGGAATGGGAGACATTCATAGGAATGGAAGACACATTTTTAATAAGGGTAAGTTAAAGCTGCACTAAATTGAAATATTCTTAAATTTTAGATCTGAGATCATTACTAAGGTGCAAAAGCATATCCTTTAAAAATAATATGAAATATGTGAAATTATTCGTGGAGGAACTTTAAGTATTTTTTTCTTTTGAGCAGTATTATAATTAGTGTTTCAGGGTGTTCTAAAATAATACTTTCTATGCCAATATTTTTTTCCTAACTCATGTTATTTTAATTTATATGTGTATATTTTTTCATACCATCCAATATGTCAGTATGTGGCATTAAAACTTACGTTCTTCTTTTAAGACGCTTTCATTTTCCCAAATTAAACACCAGGCTTGAAAGACCTGATAAGGTCAGATGTTTTCAACGCCTCCTGCAAGATGATGCTAAGTTTGTTGTTTCAGTCTTACAGTGGATAGAGAATTCTTTGTTCAAGACCAGTCAGGCCACTTTCGAAACACTAGCCCAATTTTTCCTCAAACTTATCTTTCTACCATCACCTTCATAGATTTTTTTTTTCCATATCCACATACCACTTAAAAATAACATTTTCTTTAATATCTTTATTTAAATTTGCAGAGATTTATTTTTAAACCAAACTTCATACCACTGTCATAAATGACAAACCGGTATAATTTGTCGTCAACAGAGTATAACAATGGAAAATTGGAAATAAAATACTGTTAGGTCTAACTAGATTCCCGTACCTGCTAACGTCTGAAGCTGAGGCCGAGTTTTTGTATTAAAAATGGAGATTTGCCAGAGTTACAGGTTGTCACCTTATTGTAATCAGAGTGAAAAGAGAAGTAAAGAGAGAACACTGTTTCTCGTTGCGAGCCAGGGTGGTTTACTTGTTCCTGTGGTCCCCCAGTGCTCTTGGGTAACTCCTACAACGATCTCGCACCACCGCGGTTTGAGTTCCACACTCTTGAGAAACACCTTAATGTTGTCGAGAGTTAATGTGATGATTGTGATGATGATTATTATTCTTCAGTCCCGAAAACCATCAATTTCCTGCAAAGCCATTGAGAGAGTCCCAGAGCCACCTCCTCACTGATTCCCAGTCTTGGACAGAGAGCAACGCAAACCCGGGGAAAGACAAAGCTGGTAAGGCTGTGCCTGTTTGGCTTTTTGGACATATTTTATTTTTAAAAGGTTAAAGTAGTGAAAAACATTCCATTGTATTTTCTATAGGATTTTTCTTGCTTTACAGTCTGACTTTCAGTGTAGATTTAGAGTTATTTTCAGGAACTATTTGGGAAGGACTTGAATGTCTGTTAGCTCTAGAAAATCATTTTGTGAAAGATAGATCTACATTGTGTGTTTTTCCAGCTTAAAGAATCAAGTCTTTATTCCTGCATACTAAACAATCGAAATAAATTCAAAAGTATAATTTTTAAAATGGAAAAATGTAATCAACTCAGATATGAAAAATATCTGCTGTAAAGGATTTCAAATTATGCAGTTCTTTTACCTTAAGGTTTCTATCCAATTTCAAAATGTCAAAGTGACTGCATAATTACCATAACTTTAGCTACATGTAATTTCTTCATCGTTCTCTTGTTATTGCTGTTGATTTTAATGTTTTGATTACTTGTTTATTGGCAAAGAACGGCAAGGTTTTGAAGACAGACAGACTTGATTTCAAATCTCAATTTGGGTGCCTAATTAGTAGGTGATATTTGTGAAGTTACCTAAACTTTTAGACTTAGCTTCCTTATCTTGAAAACACTACTTACTTCTCAAGTTTGAGAAGGTTTAAGCAAAAACATTGTGGTCACACATGCAGGTGTGAGTAAATGTGTATGGTGTCCCTATAAATGAGTATGAAACCACTCATTCACCATTGAGACAATGTTAGCCAAAGCTCACTAGGTTGACTAATTGAATTCCTCAATCCTTTCTCCTTCATTCCTGTTCTTTCCTTCAAACTCTCTCTTAGCACTGCTTAATTTTAGCTGACTGCACTTTATTTACTGGTTTCCTTAATGTCTCTTTGGGGTTTAGTAATGGTGAGAAAAAATGGATTGTCCTGATTAAAAATTATAAGGTCTTTATTAAATACTAGGGGCCCGGTGCACGAAATCTGTGCACTGTGTGGGGGGTGGGGGTGGGGGTTGGGGGGGCGGATTCCTCAGCCCAGCCTGCTCCCTCTCACATATTGGGAGCCCTCAGGAGGTGTCCTGATGATGGCTTAGGCCCACTCCCTGCTCCCCTTGGGGAGCGGGCCTAAGCCACAGTTTGGCCTCCCTTTGTGGGAGGCGACCAGGCTAATCAGGGGAAGCCACCAGCCCCATCACCCTCCTGCTGCAGCCACTGCCAGTCACTGCAGCCACCAAGGTGTTTTCATCAACACAGACTCCAGTCCCTTCACCATGTAAAAATGACAACTTTCTTTAGGCATTTTTGAGATTTGTCTTTCATAGGATATGACATTTCTTTCTTTCTTTTTTAATCCTCACCTGAGGATATGTTTCCATTGATTTTTAGAGAATGTGGAAGAGAAGGGAAAAACAAAGAGAAACATCAAAGTGAGAGGAACACTTTGATTGGTTGCCTTCTGCATATGCCCTGACCTGGGCCCCGGCCAGGGAGGAGCCTGCAACATAGGTACATGCCCTTGGCGATAGGTACCTGCCACAGTTCCCTGTCTGCTGACAGCCCCACTCATGCTGCTCCCATGTGCTATTGGTGCCACACCCTGCAGTCGGCAGGCTGAGGCATTATGCACTGAGCCAAACCGCCTAAGGCAGGATATGACATTTCTTAGCCCTCCAGCAGTGGACCTTCATTTTTTTTCTCCAGGAGTGTGGTGGAAAAACCCTAGATCGCCTTTAGGGATTCTTATTACCCAAGTTACTAAGAATATTACCAGGGAGCTTAGCCAATGAGCGGTCAGAAAAGGTGTTTCCTCTGTAGTTCACTCTGATCACCGGCTCCACCTCTGCCCCTCCAATCCCAGCTCCACCCATGCCCAGGACTGTAACCTCTGGCTGAGGCTGCAGCCCTGGGCACGGGACCCCTAGACCTCTGCAATCACTGGCTCTGCCCCTGCCCAGACCTGCAGTCTCTGCCTGAGGCTGCCGGCCTAGGCAGAAGACACCCAAGCCCCTCCAATTGCCAGCTTCACAGAGCCCAGGCCCCTGTGATCACCGGCTCTGATCCTACCCCCCCTGCCATTGCCGGCTCTGCCCTTGCCCCACTGGCAGCCTCTAACCAAGGCTGCAGACCTGGTCAGGGGACCCCCAGACCCCTATTTGCCGGCTCCACTGGTGCCCAGACCCTTGTGATCGCAGGCGCCGCCCCTGCCCCTCCAATCGCTGGCCCTGCAGAACCCCGGCCCCTGTGATCTCTGGCCTTGTCCCTGCCTAGGCCTGAGGCTTCTGACCCAGGCCTTATGCCTGGGTAGGGCACTCTCATACCCCTCCCATCACTGGCTCTACCCCTGCCCCCTCCAATCACTGGCTCCGCCCTTTCCCATGCCTGAGACCTCTGGTGAAGACCTTTGGTCTGGGCAGGGGACCCCCAGCCCCTCTGATGACCTGATCTGTCTCTCAGGCCCCCGCCATCCCCACCACCTGCCTGGCTAACAGGCCTGACCACTTCTGTGGAGGGGCTGAGCCTCACTGGGCGTCACCATCTTGTGGCTATGGGTGTGGCCATCTTTGTGATGGAGTCACACCTAATTTGCATATTACTCTTTTATTAGATAGGATACTAGAGGCCCAATGCATGAAATTTGTGCACTCGGGGGGAGAGGGGATCCTCAGCCCGGCCTGTGCCCTCTCGCAGTCTGAGAGTCCTCAGGGGATGTCCAACAGACAGCTTGGGAGCAGGCCTAAGCCGTCAGTCGGACATCCTTAGCGCTGCTGTGGAGGTGGGACAGGCTCCTGCCACTGCGCTCACCAGCCATGAGCTTGCGCTGCACTCCTCCTGTGGGAGCACACTGACCACCTGGGGGCAGCTCCTGCATTGAGTGTCTGCCCCCTGGTGGTCAGTGTGCATCATAGCACAGTTGTTCTGGTTGTTCCACCTTAAAGGTCACTTAGGTTTTTATTATATAGACTAGGGGCCCGTGCACAAGTTCATGCATCTTAAAAGGCACTGTGGGCTATGAGGTTGCAGTAGGTACAGGGGTAGATCTTGGCCCATCTCTGCACTCCTGCCCTGCTCCTCCTGCCACAGTCCCCTGTCTGCTGGCAGCCCCACTCCCACTGCTCCCATGCGCTAATGGTGCCAGCACCCGCTGATAGTGCGGAGCATTTGGGGCTGATGCCAGTAGCAGGTGTGTGCAAGCACCGGGCGGGACTGCAGCATGTGGGAGCAAAGAATTTTCAGTAACCACCCGAGGCTCGTCCTGATGACAGCGACTGGCACCCCACCTTGGTCTGGCGCCCCCACTAACCTGATGCACCATCTTGCTGCTGCCGATGCTTGCCATGTTCCATACGCACCTTTTGGTGGTCAGCGCTCCTCATAGTGACCAGTTGTTCGGTTGCTCCACCATTCGGGCTCATTGCATATTAGCCTGTTATTATATAGGGTAATCAGTCATATTCTCCTAAAATATTGGCTTTCTTTAAGATGTCTTGTTCTTTGTTCTTTTTTTTTTTTTTTTGTCCCACTTACTTATTGGTTGATTCTTATATGTGCCCTGACCAAAAGTCTTGCTCTTTTTAAAGAGTCGGGCAAAGGTAAGGTGAGTTATCCAAATGGAAAATAACACCATAATTAAACATAATAACACAATTATAAATTCTGTGTTTTGTGTATTTACAACTATAAACCTACTTTTTCCCCATCTGGTATATTCCCTCAGAAGATCCCCATCATTTGAGTATTCATAATTTGGTCTCTCTTCACCTTGAAACTTGCCATTCCATTTTCTGATCTATGGAAAGGACAAAAATTGATGACACCTATTTGCCTTTTGAATCCATCAGTTTCCTTAGAGGCAAAGAAGTGATGTATAGTTGCAGGTCAGTTTTTTGGGGGGATGAAGAGACAAAGAGCTTTTTCTTTCAGAAAGGATTCATGTCTCATAGTTCTGCATTAACATAGGATGACTTAATGGTTTTTAATACGCTGTTAAGTAGTTGGCTTCTTGGATTAATATTTCCGTTACTTTGATAGGTGAATGAGAAACTAAAGTTAAAAAGATGATGTAAAAGAAGGGAAACATGAGAAAGATGAGGTGAGAAAGGACTCAAAGATTAGTTTCATTAGAATGAGGTAGGTCAGTGAAGAATTAGGAAACAATGGTTTATGAAAATGGGAAGTGCCAGTTTCAATGTACCTTTTTCCTCAGGTATATATCTCTATTTTTTAAGTGCCTTTTTTGTGACAGTGGTTGTGGCCTATACTGTTTCTCGTGTGTGTTTATATTACCATCTTATTTATAAACACCCATACCATGTACTGGGGAAACTCACGGACAAATAAGTTTCTGCCTATTTGTTCAAAAGCAACCAAAAAAAATGCTAATTCAAGTTCTTTCTTGAAGGGATGAGCAATCCTGCATTGACCATGGAGAATGAGACTTAACTCTTCAAACAAAACAAATTCCTATTTTATGAAAGTAAGTGAAGCTTTTCCTTTATGTTTTATATTTTTAACACTTTTCTAGTTCTCATAGGGCAAATTATTTCCAAAAACATTATTTATTTTTGAGTGATTCAAATTAAAAGATGTCTTAGCTGACCCAAGATTAGTTAATGAACAAATTCATTTTTATAGTAATACATTCAGTGGCAAGGATTGATCCTGAAATATTGATGTTTACATGTAATTCTCTTATCATTTCATAGGATTGTACAGTTTTTTTAAAAAATGTTTCTGTCCTTCGGTATATATAGTGGTCATGTCCTTGATCACTCATCAGCAGAATCTCACCAAGGTCTAAGTACAAGAGAATCACATACTGTTAATGTAGATCTTTTACCCTCTTTTTGCTCATAGTAGGTAGGACCCACCCCACAGCATGTATCATTCTTAAAATATAGGCATTCCAGATCACTTCCATTATACCATAATTTTTAAAAGCCTGTATTTCAAAATCAGTTTCTTTAATACATAACCTACTGATAAGCCTGCAGTCAATAGAAAGATACAGTAAAGCGCCCCTTTGGAGCAAAGCCATAAACGTGTAGACAAAACAAACAGCTCTATCTACCGTTATAACAAATACAACTACATGAAGGCGATCTATTTATACAACTTCAACCTAGAATCCTGGAGTCTGTGAGAAGTGAGACAGTTGCATGTAAAACAAAATCATTCGTGTCAAAGTATTTCATGGCTAACTGAGTGTGTGGGTTTTTTTTGTTTCTGTGTTTGTTTTTTTAACCCATTTTACCCATTTTAATCCTCAAAATCTGTTTTTTTTAATCTTTTAGAATTTGTTTTGTTTGGTCTTAATGAGTAGCTCTCTAAGTAGCAGCAAAACACTGATCTGGCCATTTGCACGTTGACTGTTTTGGTTTTGGATGACTCTACCTTACGGAAGAGTGGATCAGATTAAAAATTACAACTATGGTTAGGGGAGTGAAAATGTAATCTTCTTATCGGGTTAAATGGCAAAGACACACTATTAAATTTCTGGAAATGATTCTTAAAATGTAACTATGAATCACCAGCCAATACCACAAATAAATGTTTTACAGAACACAGTCTGTAAAACATGCCAAGTTTTATAGGAATTTCTTTAGTATTTTGAATTATCTTAAGTAATAAAAGCGTAATATTAAAATTAACTGTTTCTTTGGGCCCCCAAGCCACGCCCACCAGTCAATCAGAGTGACTGTATGCAAATTAGCCTAGCCAAGATGGCGGAGGCCACAGCCCGGGCGTGTGGCGTCTCTGGGGCTACGGCCTCCACCATCTTGGGAGCTTCTGTCCTGGGAAGGCATCCCGTGCCCTGAGCCAACCGATATCTTCCCAGGCAGAAGCCTCCGGGGGCGGGACCAGCCAGCCTGCCGTGGGAGGCCATTGGGTGGCCAGGGGCACAGGCAGGGAGGTCTGAAACCTCCCTGCATGTGCCATGGCCACCCAATCACGTCCCAGGCGGATGGCCCGGAGGGTCAGTGGGAGCTGTGACCAGGCTGAAAACTGCCCTCAGCCCCTCACCCAAGCTTGCCACACCCACTGAGGTGAGGGTTCCCACTGGGGGGCTTGTCCAGCCTGCAAACAGACATTGGCTCCTCACCCAGGCAGGCCAGGCACACCAGCAGGTGGACATCCCCTGAGGGGTCCCAGACTGTGAGAGGGCACAGGCCGGGCTGAGGTACCCCCCGCCCAGTGCACAAATTTTTGTGCACTGGGCCCCTAGTTAGTAATAATCACCATTGTTTGGGAGGTCATGTGTTAAATATTTTACAAGTTTACGCAGTAATATCATGTCCTGTAGATGTCCCAGTATTTTGACACAAGACCGCTGTTGCATTTGTTCATCATTCATCTCAACACTTTGCCAAGTACCAGACACATAGTAGGTTCTAAATAAGGATTTTGTAAATATGTGGTAAGATAACACGGTTAAAGTTAATAGTCTCACAAAAACTTGATTTTATTACATTTGAATATAAGTCATAATGGTCCTAATAACCAAAGGACGACACAAAGTCAGCTGCATTGACATTAAAAAGTGACATTCTGATGTCATACTTTTCATTCTGTTGATATGACCAGTGAAATGTTTCTTTTTTAAAAAATTGCATTTTCCTAAGGTATAGTTTTTCCAAATAGTCTTTAAAATAGCTTTTCTGCTTTACATCTTTGGCCTGCAGTGCAGATTTGATTGAACATAGGCTTAGTTTAACTCTCACTAAATGTTATCTTCATACTCTGTTCTCTTTTTGAACTACATTAGTAAATCATCTGCGGCCTTTTATAAGTTATTTCTTAGTCAGCATATGTCCCAGATAATTACAGGGTACCTAGACCTATAGTAGTGCTAAAGTAGGGACTCAAGTTAGGCTGTCCAACCTTCCCTCCTATAAATTATAAACAAAAATTGCTGTGCCTCTCTGCACATGAAATTTCAAACGTATTTCCTTATGTCCCTCTTCTAACTCATCTGTCGCTCCTAAATGCGTAGTGGCCCTCAGACAAATGCTGAAGAACCCTGCCTCTCCAGTTGGGGTCCCAAACTAGTATCATTGCCCTCACCTGAGAGCTTAATAGAAACACAGGATGCTGGACCTCACTCTAGTCCTACTGAATCAGAATCTGCACCTTCTGCATTCTAACTAGATCCTCTGTCTTGTATATATATGCACAGTATAGTTTGAAGGCATTGATGTCGAGGGCTATATTCAAGGGACACATCTACTGAGTCGTCTAGTATAGAAAGCATTTAATTTTGAACAAGGGATGTCATTGCAACAATGAGTTTGTTTGAATGGATGAGTTGTTGTTTTTAAAATAGTTAACACAATCGTTTCATGTTTTGTTTCATTTCTAGGTGTCAGTGCGATGGAGAGGCTTCCCACAGGAGGGCACCGTTGACCAGTTGTCCCATTTCCCTTTGGCTGGATATGCAGAATACGAATTGATTACTTCTCTCCGAGCTGTTGCTTAAAACATCACCTTTTTAAAATCAGGATACAAATTGTCTCAACTAACACAAATTTCTGTGAAATATTAAAAATAATTATCTTATGGATCAAGGGCAAAGTTTGTTCTATCATAGAAACTTGGAGTAAATTCATGGGCCGGTTTTCACCTAAATAATTAGGTAGCACAATTTATCACAATGTTCATCCAGAAAATTAAGAAGCTGAGGTTGAAAATACTTCTAGTCACATTATAATGATAAGTTTGTTCATAAAACCCGTTACCTGTGAAAACATGGAGGTAACCAATCAAACTTCTTTGTTTATTCCTTCTGATGTCAATCCAACTTCAGATGGAGTGAATTCATTACAAGTTCCAAATGACCTACAGTTGAAGATCACCATCCATTTTTGCTAGACTTTAATTCTAGCTCTTGTTCCCTGCTAGAAAATAAGTATGATCATTGATGCTCGAGCTCATGGATAAGCAACTCACTAGAAAAGTTTTGTCAGAAAGAATACATTTCTATTACATCTGAAATATATTTTTCATCTCTTCTTAAATTGGGGAAAATCTATAACAATTATGAAAATTGGTTTATTTTTTATGATACTCCTTAGCCAGTTTGGCTTAAAATTTTTTTAAATGTTTTTATTGATTTTAGAGAGAGAGAAGGAGGGAGAGAAACATTGATGCAAGAAACATCCATTGGCTGCCTCCTGCACGCCTCCCACGGGGAATCAAGTCACAACCCAGGCCTGTGCCCTGACCTGGAATGGAACCGTCAACCTTTTGGTGCACGGAGGACACTCAACTAACTGAGCCACACTGGCCAGGGCTTAACTTTTTTTTTTTTTTTAACATTTTTTAAAGTTTATTTTATTTTATTTTTATTTAACATAACAAAAATACCTAATTTCTGCTAAGAATTCTTGATGGGTCAATTGATTAAGCCTCCATTTATATCGATATTATTTCTGTGTTCTTTCGTCAAAGGTATGATAGTTTAACTATATAGTTCATCATCTATTAAGATTAAATGATGCAAATCATCAAAAATTATACATTTTTGGAAATGTAAACATAACTAAATGGTGTGCTGTTTGGAAATGGAGTTTCAGATAAACTGAAGTGGTGTGTTTGTTGATGCCAAAATGTTAGGCTTCAATAAATATACTAAGAAGCTCTTGTGCCTTGTATGCACTATTAAAAAAAAGCTTTATTTACTCTTTTTAAATTTGTTGGAGTGTACGTTTTGTAAATGTTAGCGATTAGAATAAGCTGTGTACATTTTTTTGGTACTGATTTTCAGAATTTAAAGCAGATTATCTTTTAAAAACTACACAGCTGAGGAACTGGTATTTAATCAAAGGGAAAATGGTATTAAACTTTTCAAATTCTGAGTTAGACAAAAAATTCAACACAATAGGTTAGAAGGCCAGAGGATAATGGAGTAAGACTAGATCCTTGTAATTACTCATCCTTGCTAAAAGTACAAGGGTTTAAATTGAGTTAATGGAAGAATCGGTTGAGTCCATTTTCTAAGTCATTTGAGTGCAATTATTTGAACAATAGGATGAGAGTTTGTTTTTTTGCGTTTTTTTTCCTGTTTTTTAAAGCTAATTTTAATCTGACAATCTGCTTCAAGAAATTTCATAAGATACATTTTTACTTTTAACTTAAAGCATTTTTTGGTCATCATTTTTCATTACCTGAAGTGCCAGGT
Source organism: Murina feae (assembly GCA_004026665.1). NCBI lineage: Eukaryota > Metazoa > Chordata > Mammalia > Chiroptera > Vespertilionidae > Murina > Murina feae. Next base: position 23,053 of record PVJC01020564.1, read on the forward strand.
TGGAACCTATAGCTACTGTTTGAAGTTTTAAGGGCAGCAGCATTATGTGACATATTAAGAATGATATGCAACAAGATATTTTTCAAAGCACAGTACTATTGCTGTTTTTATCAGAATAGGATTGTTAGATGTTCCCTACTAGAAGCTGGGGGGCGGGAGGGTGGGGGAGATTTTTATTCTTTGCCTTGCTAGAGTACTGTTCATTTTCCCATTTAGGTCATTCATGTAATTATTGAAATACATAAAGCCAATACACATTAGATTCGGATTTGAAAACATTTTTAAAAATAAAAAATTTTCATTAAGTTTCAGTGGTTCCCTTTTTGTTTCATACAGTAAATCTTTCTTTAATGGTTTTTTTTTTGTGTAGTGTGGTGGGGTTTACAGTTCTAGGGGGTTATGATTTTTAAAGATGGCATATCTTATTAGATATGCAGTATAAATTTTGCTTGAGTGAATAAAGCATACTTATAAAATGTACCTATTTGTTAACTATTTGCCATTGTTCAGTGAAAGGGGGTTTGTTTTTTCAAAGACATGGAAAAATTGCATCTCAATGCAATGGTGAGACGTTCGAGGCAGCACTTATCCACGAATTCCCTGCTGTTACGCTGTAATAAAGTCTGGCTGAGCGCCTTTACTAGCTGTCTGTATGAAGTTGCTCTGCATGACCATCTGAATTGCTTCACAGATAGATCACGGGTCCCAATAGTGTACCAGAGTTAGCCACTTACTGCAGGCAAAATTCATGTCTCTAACCTGGTCATACATAATACAGGTTTTCTGAGAAGAAATGGATGGCAAGATGAGATACTCACTCATTAGCAATTAAATGATTCCGAGGACAATTGGAACGGACCGTAAAACTCAAGTGCACTGTAATCAACAGACTAGTATGGGGAATATGGCATATTGTCAGTAAGAAACTATTGTCACTAAGAAAATCAAATACAAAGGATTTATGAACCGTGTTCATAAAAATGTAAGCTAGTAATCATGTGATTCATGCTCAAAAGAACCCGTAAAAAAACCTATTACTCCATTATATTATGAACTAGCAAATTTTGAAATACATGTAAACTTGCTGAGCTGATTCTGAAGTTACACAGTGTCTTTACACATCTTACTATCAAATATTTAAAAAAGTGATAGCTCTAATACTGTTATGATTTTTTAAACTCTATACACAAACCACGTAAATGGTAAATGCAGCAAATCCACTTGCCTGGAAACCATACAGAAGGTATTCAGTGTGACCATCCCAGCTACCCCTCAACAACAGATTTTTTATTTTTTTAGATTTTATTGATTTCTCACAGAGGAAGGGAAAGGGACAGAGAGTTAAAACATCGATGAGAGAGAAGCATCGATCAGCTACCTCCTGCACACTCCTACTGGGGATGTGCCCGCAACCAAGGTACATGCCCTTGACTGGAATTGAACCTGGGACCCTTCAGTCCACAGGCCGATGCTCTATCCACTGAGCCAAACCTGTTAGGGCTCAGCAACAGATTTTAACCTGCTAACCTTTTTGTCCACAGGGACACATTTGGACAACGGATTTGCACAAAGAACCATGTCTCTAGGTAAGATCCTCCTGCAGAAAACATCTATGCTGCTTTCCCACCCCCTTGGACAATGTAGAACATATTTCCTCTTCCGTGTGGTAGCAGACCTCATACACACTCTAAATGCTTGTTACTCTTACAAACATACTGCTAGGATTTTTTTAAACATGGTAAAAATTCAGATTCTAATGTTCATCGACATTTTAGCAGTTTGATCATGTTTTTTACTGAAAGCATTAAGCACATGCTAACAATTTTTATTTTATTTTAAAGCTAAGCAATCTGGTCCCACTAGGTTTCCATTAGATTTTTTTTTACTAAGGGATCTTATTAATTACGGAACACAGGAAGTTGTGTTAGATTTTATAATGGCCCAAACCGTGCACGTCCCTTTCCTCTGCCAGGATGGGCTTGTTATTCTTGTACAGAAATGCAGCCAGTGGGCATCACGGGATGAATTCCAGCAGGCTTCTTTCAAACGAAATTTGTGGGTCAAAATCATGAACATGAAGAGGCTCTGAAGTAGATGTTTTTTTAATCCTCAAACAAGAGGATGTAAATAAAGAAGATGCTCTACCAAAACGCTGGAATCTCAGCCAACTAAGAGCCCAATCTCTGAGACCCTTTAATGGTTGTTTTACCAATGAAAAGTTCAAATATGATAACCTGGGCAATGCCAATAGACTTGATGCCACATGCAGCCCTTTCTCACTGCAAGAAAGTGACAGCAAAGGCAAAAGAAAAATAACTGGTGACAATGCCCAGTGGTAGGTCTTTCTTCGTATTCATAGTATTCAGTAGTTCTGTAATGTTAACGGGGGGTAGGGAGAGGTGGCTAAGATTATTCATCTGCTGAAATGAATTATTTCGGAGTACTAATCAAACCTAAGACGTCCTTCTGACAAGTGACTTGGAACTCTGGTTTATGCAACATAAAGGAGCTCATTGCTCACAACAGGACTGTTTCATGGTTTAGGTTGTATCTTCCAGGGAAGGTTTAACAGTGTAAGGAGCTCAAGTAAAATTATTAATACTTAATAGCTGTCTGACAAAGGTGCTTAATGAAAATGAGAAAAAAATAATGCGCCAAAGTAGAATTCTATTGATGCTGAATTGCTGATCCCATAGAGCTTCAGTTCAGTTTTTTATTGGGCTATGAAAGTAAGGCTGTTGTAAGTTTAGGCTTCATGTCCCTTTATATCATTACGTATAGCCCTCTAACGCCTAGTATTAAAAGTATCTTAAATGAGTTAAATATTTGTGTGGTCGTTGAATATTTAAAAAGGGAACCTTGCCCTGACTGACTCAGTTGGAGTGTTGTCTTGTACACTGAAAGGTCATGGGTTCGATTCCCAGTCAGGGCATATCCCCAGGTGGTGGTTCCAGTCCCTGATTGGGGGTATTTGAGAGGCAACTGATCTCAGTTTTACTCTCACATTGATGTTTTTCTCTCTTTCTCAAATTGATAAACATATCTTTGGGTGATGATTTTAAAAAAAGCAACCTTAATTACATTAAGTATTCTTAGGGTAACATGGAATATACTTTAAAGTTCTTTAAAAACCACATTTAGGCAGGAAGTAGATGTGGCTGAGCCCAGAACAGTTATAAAGAACCAGCGAAGGGAAGTCTGTATACATACATGTAGCTAAAGCTTGACTATTCTACATGACCTTTGCAGTAATAAAAGACATCAGCTAATAATGAACAATGCTAACTCTTGTTTAGAAGAAAATAAAACTAAGGCGTAAGACACAAGTGGAATGTGCTCCTGGCAAACCAAAACCACTTAGTACATTTTTACAAGTTTTTAAATGTGACCAACGAAACTTTGTCCTGGTTCATGCATATTTTTACCACCATCAGTTATATCACTTCTTAGATTCCACTCAGGTTATACTGACTTACTAGCTTCTCAACTTCTCTGAACATATTCACACCTGTAGTTGTTCCACAGATACAATTAGTAGAAACTAATTCTTCAGTCACTTCAAACTGCATTGGTTTCCCAACAGCTGGGCAGTACTAACTCTTTAAGAGCCAAAGAAAAACATTCAAAATCATTTGTCTTGTTTTATATTTTATTGTTTTCACCGAGTAATGGAGAGGGAGAATCATTGATCCGATGCCTCCTGCATGCCCCCTACTGGGGAATCAAGCCCACAGCCCAGGCATGTGTCCTGATCAGGAATCAAATCATGACCTCCAGGTTCTTAGGTCGGTGCTCAACTTCTGAACTACACAGGCTAGGCTAATTATTTTATATGCAATGTCCTCACTCTTCAAGCAGCTATTCTCATCAAAAGGCTAATGATTTTATTTCCTCCAGACATACTCCTTTGGGCCTCTGCATTCAGAGAATGTGATATAACTCATCATCAGTAAATGGAGTGGCTTACACAAGCCACTTGCAAACAGACTTTGGTTGCAGCACCTTTTCATTTTTGTGAAGAAATTATGCTGTGATGAGTTATATTTTAAAGTTTCTAATTCTCCTATTGCTTTCTTATGAACTTGGAAATTATGAGCTTTAGCCTGCTTATGACATGTTGAATTTCTTACCACAATTATAGTTGCATGATAAACAGTATTTTACCATATCATTTAATAAGATAATCCATACTTCAAGATGCCTTAAAAGCACACCAAAGTGCACTTTTCTTATTTTGATACAGTATTAATTGGTAACAGAATAAAAAAATATTGTTACACTCCAAACAATTCTGTAGCATCCCAAGCAGGAATGTGAAGTGGAAAGAATGCTACAGGCTTTCTGTACTCAACTTCCCCACTGCAGTGCGTAAAGGATTGTGGCTGCACCCAATAGAACTTTATGGGTACTAAAATTTAATTTTCATATCATTTTCACATCAGGAAATAGTTTCTTCCCAACCATTTTAAAATTACAAAGAACATTCTTGTCTGACTGGCCTACAAAAATAGGCAGCAGGCTGGTTTGGGCCTGCAGGCCATAGTTTGCTAACCCTTCATCTAGTAGATTGAATAGAACATGGTAAGCCCAGAATTAATGGCTCAGGAGCACTAAAAATGCTATCAGCTAAGTATCTTTTATGCAAACCTACATTTAATAAAAGTCATAATGTTCCTCTTATAAAAGTTATAAAATATTACTTCTTAGAGACAGAAACCAATACTGATACAAAACAGGGGTCCTCAAACTTTTTAAACAGGGCCAGTTCACTGTCCCTCAGGCCGTTGGAGGGCCGGACTATAGTTGAAAAAAAAAACTATGAACAAATACCTAGCACACTGCACGTATCTTATTTTAAGCAGGACAGGCAGCGGCGGCACAAACACCAGGCACGTGGCCTGCGGGCCATAGTTTGAGGATGCCTGAACTATGAAGTTCAGCAACTGTGCGGCTATTCAAAAGGCAATCTTCATAATTCGTTGTGTTTTTTTTGAGGTGAAGATAAAAATAAAAAGAAACCAATTAGATACCTGCTATACTGGATCAGCTTTAAAAAGAAGCCACAGTAAGTTATGCCAAGTGGATTACTTTATCTTTCAGAATAAATGCATTCTTAGAAATAAGAATCAGAGAAACAAGATGGCGGCATAGGGTAGACACCGTAAATGCAGCCGTGAACAACTATTTCAGAAAAACCTCGAAAAGAACACACGGACACCACTCGCACCCACAGGACGGCTGGCTGAGTGAAAATCCTACAACTAGAGAAAAGTCTGAGACTCAGAGGAGCAGCGGAAGCAAAGTACAGAGGTACGGAGGTGCGCGCACGGGCTCAGGGAAGGGCTGGTACCGGAGGTTGCGGTTCTTTTCCAAAACGGAGAGAGCCACAAGCTCCCAGCGGCTCTGAACTCCAGTTCCAGGCGAGTTTCTGAGGTCCCACAGACACCCAGAGAAGGGGGACTGACTGGCACCAGGAGGAAATCCAAAACGGGTTTCTCTCAGCGTTGCTTGCAGCAATTACTGTGAGACACAGAGACCTGGAGTCTCTCAGCGCAGGGCTGAGAAGCGCCATAGCTGTTTGCTCCGCCCTGCCCGGCGAACTCCCCGAGGCCCCGCCCCTCCCAAGCTAACTCAACACCTCCTTAAAGATACAGTAGCCAGCCCCACCCAGTGGCCAGAGTGGGACTAACCTAAACAAAACAGATCCACAAGGAACACACTCGGGGCAGATGCAGTGAGCATAAAACTCCACTGAAACAACTCTTGCCCCATAAGGGTGTCTTCAGCACAGAAATTCTCCCACTGTAGGCACAGCTGACTCTCATAACCAAGGGGCTTAGAGGTTAATCCCTCGCAGTGATCGCCTAACTCAGCAAGGGACGCAGCCAAAATGCGGAGACAAATGACAGAAATGTAGGAAAGAAAACGACAGGATATAGAGTTCAAAACCACGGTTATTAGGTTTTTCAAGAAAATGCTAGAGACTGCCGATAAATTTGATGAGACCCTCAAGGATATGATAAAGGACCAACTAGAAATGAATCATACACTGACTGAAATGAAGAATATTATGCAGACATCCAACAGCAGACGAGAGGATCGCAAGAAGCAAGT
>PVJC01020565.1:0-29056 GCA_004026665.1 Murina feae
TCAGGACCAGGATCTTCATTTAGATGATATACCCCCTGAATCCATGATTATTTTAGCTTCAGTGCTAATCTAGCCAGATGGGTTGACCCTGAGGTTATAATAGATCAGTAACTTCTGAGAAGGCAATTTTTTATAATAAAAATTATATGTATATATTTATTTACTATTTGGATTTCCTTTTGTAATGTTTAAATTTTTTTAATTACAATTTACATTCAGTATTATTTTATATTAGTTTCGGGTTCAATATTATTTTGTATTAGGTGTACACCATAGTGGGGAATCATATACTTTTACAAAGTGATTCCCGATATTTCCAGTACCCAATTGGCACCATACATAGTTATTATGATATCATTGACCACATTTATTTTGCTGTACATTACATCCCCAGGACTATTTTGTAATCACCAGCCTGTACTTTTCAATCCCTGCACCTTTTTCAGTCAGTGCTCAAATCCCCTCTCCCCACTGTGTTCTCTGTATCAGTGAGTCTCTGTTTGGTTTGTTGGTCTATATTGTATATTAGATTCCACATATAAGTAATATTATGTGGTATTTGTCTTTCTCTGACTTATTTTACTTAGCATAATACCCTCTAGTTTCATCTATTCTGCCACAAATGGTAAGATTTTTTTTTATGGCTGAGTAATGTTTCATTATACATATGTCACAGCTTTTTTATGCACTTGTTTATTGATGGGCACTTGGGTTGCTGTCATTGTAAATGACACCACAATGAACATAAAGATACATATATTCTTTCAAATTAGTGTTTTGCATCTTTTCAGATATAAGCCCAGAAGTGGAATCACTGGGTAATATATCCCAATCCAAGGGCTATGCATATAAGTATGTATATAAATTCTTTGGTTTACCTCTTCTCATCCCCCCCTTCTCCACATCCAGGTATGTCATTCTATTCCATGCTTCAGGTCTTATTTTGTTGGCCAATTCATTTTGCTCATTAGCTTCCACAAATAAGGTAGATCATGTGATACTGGTCTTTCTCAGATTAGCTTATTTCACTTAGCATAATAGTCTCTAGGTTCATCCATGCTCTCCTGAAGGGTAAGTGATCCCTATTTTTTGCAGCTGCATAGTACTCCATTGTGTAAATGTCCCACAGATTTTTTTTTAGCCATTCATCTACCGCCCATGTAATAACATATTCTTCATAGTTTAATGCATTTGAGCAACTGGGAGATGGGCATGTCAACACATTTGGTGATCTAGGAGATATTTATAATACCTTAAGTTATATGTCATTGATGCGTACAAGGTCAATTAGAATGAAAAGTGAAGAGTTTCATTTCCAAGACAAAGTTGGAATGCTCTTTCAGGAATTTAGATAACCTACCTTTCCTCATTGATATTTGCCCATAAATAAGTTAACACAGGAAATATCCATTAGCTTAAAATTTGAAGAAGAAGGAAACACCCTTCCCCTTTCATTTCATCTCTGTTTTTAAAGGGAGTATATTTGTTTCATTTTACTGGATAAGTGGCCCTGCACTTCTCCAAGTGGGCAGGGTGGCGGGGAGGGAGAGGCTCTCTTGTTCATTATTTTTCTAATGGAATTTTTTTCAAAGCATGGCTAGTTATAGATAATATTTTATCTAATTTTATTAACTCTGGAAAATATAATTTCTCCATTGTGTTAAACTCTGATATTGACAGTTACTTATATTGTTAGGTTCTATAGTCTCAAACATCATTTGAAGAAGTTCAGACATGTAATTTGTGAGAACTGCTTTGGTGAATACTCATGTAATCAACATTTTTTAAATAGCAAATACTGCGTCAAGATTCCATTGGACCTAGTATGCCCTCCCCCCTCAAAAGGTAAAAGTAGAACATTGTCTACTATTACCTCCAAAAACATGTAATTGTAGTAGGCAGTTAGAGAGGCACGAGCAGAGTAGGAACAAGAGGCAAGGTATGGACTGTCACCAGGGTGAAAGCTTTGGGTACCTAGCAACAACCACTCCCTTAAGCATTAGGCCTTCAAGACAACGAGGTCTGACAGTCATCAGATAAACTTTTTAAAAAATATATTTTATTGGTTTTTTACAGAGAGGAAGGGAGAGGGATAGAGAGCTAGAAATATCAATGAGAGAGCAACATCGATCAGCTGCCTCCTGCACACCCCCTACTGGGGATGTGCCTGCAACCAAGGTACATGCCCTTGACCGGAATCTAACCTGGGACCCTTCAGTCTGCAGGCCAATGCTCTATCCACTGAGCTCATCAGATAATCTTAATAACAAAACCTTGGGTCTGTTAACCACAGTCAGAGTTTTGATCAAATTAGAAATGACATTTAGGCCTCAATTGTGTTTCAGCTCCTGCCCCTCCCCTCCAAAACTAGACAGAGGAACACCATGGCTGACATCAGAACCAGATGCAATGACTAATGACTCCCTTCCCTAGTGTCCACGAATCAGTAGAGACCCAGCCCTGAAAGGACACACCTGGAAAAGCTGATGACTATTCTATTGAGATCCTCCGCCTGGAACCTCCCTTAATAGTCTTGAGGATGGAGGACCCAGCTCTGCTCTCTCTCTTTAGCACACCAGCACTTTCCCACCCTCCTTTTCCCCAGCACATTCTTTCTCTCTGAAGCATGCCCAAGACTTTCACCCTCTCTTTACCCCAGGTGCTTATATCCTTGCTTTCTTTCTCTTAAGCTCCAAGGGGCCTTCTATTGTCTCTGTAACTTGTTTCCTGAGCTCACACAGTCCAGCTGGCTCACTTCTTCTACCTCTGTGACTTTTTAAATGAACTTTTGCTTATATTTGACTCTTGGCTTTGAATTCTTTCTAAACCAGATCTCAAGTACAGAGGTTGCTGAACCAAGGTCCATCACTGGTAAAATTCAGATGTAGTTTCTCCACCAACATAATGAATTATGTTTCTTCTATTTCTTTGACCAAATTAGAAAGCACAAAGCTGAAGTGTCTAATAAACTCCTCCTCTAGAATGGATTTTCTTTACTAATATTGCTTTTGTTTGCATTTTTTCCCGATTTTCCCTTCAAGCATGTATCATCTTATCTAATAAAAGAATAATATTGAAATTGACTGTTTCTTCGGGATGCCTAAGCCTCGCCCACCAGCCAATCAGAGGGGCTGTATGCAAATTAACCCAGCCAAGATGGAGGCCGGCAGTCACGGAGCTAGAGCAAACAGCAGGCTTCTGTTGCACCAGGAGTTAACTGTTTGCCTAGGCTGGCTGGGCCTCTCTCTGCTAACGGCAACATAGTTGCAATTATAGAAACCACAGAGCTGATGCAGACAGGAGGCTTCATTTCCTGCCTAGGCTTTGGCTTAAAGCAACAGTTTCAATTATAAAAGATAAATAAACCCCAGAAACCTGCTTCCAACCAGCCTTGCTGGGACGTTGTGTCAATGGGAGCTGTGAGTGAGTGAGGACCAGGGATGACGATCAGGCCGAGTGCAGGCCAGAGCAATGCTGGGGGCGGCTATCTATAGGTGTACTCAGCATTGCCAGCCAGTGATAGAAAGCAGAGCCTGACTCATATCTGTAAGCAGCATGAGGCCTTGGTTGTTGTTGTGTTCACCCATGGGTGCCCACTCCCTCTTTTGTGTGCATGCACCAGTGGAAACTAATGATGAGCCTCAAGACTGAGGCATGCAGGTACACAACTGAAGGGGTGAGACTTGAGCATAGGCACACTGTTGAGTGTCTTCCAAGGGTGTCTAGGCTGGTGTCTTATACTCATGTAAGCCTGAAAGCCTGAAAACGGCCCTCAGCCCCGCACCCAGGCTGCCCAGGTACCCCAGTAGGGACCCAAACCCTGAAGGGACTGTGGGCAGCCTGATAACAGCCCTTAGACCCTCACCCAGGCTGGCCACACCCCAGTGAGTTGAGGGTTCACACTGGGGGGCTTGGCCAGCCTGCAAACAGCCATCAGCCCCTCACCCAGGCTGGCCAGGTACACCAGCAGATGGACATCCCCTTAAGGGTCCCAGATTGTGATAGGGCATAGGCCAGGCTGAGGGACACCCCAAGTGCACAATTTTTGTGCATCGAGCCCCTAGTCATCTTATAAAATAAAATAGTATACAAATTTACATTCACCATCTTCTCCACCTCTTCCTAAATTTCAAGGGCACAAAGTAATCTAGGACCTAAGAGCACATTACATAGAAGTATATGGTACAATAAACTGAGTGTGGGGGTTCTAAAAGGCCTATCACTTGGCCATGAGATCTATAAATCTTTTCATTATTAACAAAGATATCATTTAATACTAGAGGCCCAGTGCACAAGATTTGTGCACTGGGTGTGGGGGGTGGAGGAGGTTCCCTCAGCCTGGCCCTCTCGAAGTCCAGGAGCCCTCAGGGGATGTTCAGCTGACAGCTTAGCAGGCCTAAGCAGGCAGTCGGACATCCTTAGGCTGCCATGGCCGCAGCCACTGTGTTCGCCAGCCATGAGCTCAGCTTCTGGGCTTCTGGCTGAGTGGCACTCCCCTTGTGGAAGCATACTGAGCACCAGGGGGCACCACCTACGTTGAGCGTCTGCCCCCTGGTGGTCAGTGCACATCATGGTGACAGGTTATTCTGCACTTCAGTCAATTTGCATATTATCCTTTTATTATATAGGATTCCCGTCATCTTCAAATTACTGAAAGACTTCCTTTTTTTAAAAAAAAAAATTGTTTTCTTGAGAATTCTTCTGGTCCACACATTATTTTCTTTTTGTAAGTACAATCCAGGAAGGAGTACAAGTAGTGATCATCCCAGAAATCAGTTTCCAAATCAAATCTGTTCAAGATCAGGTTGGGTACAAGTACTATTATCTAAGGTCTAAACTCAAGATCCAAGCTTAGGATATCAAATCAAATGGGTCAGTAGAGACGTAAGTGGAAATCCAGACCCCTAGAAACCACAGAGGGCCACCCGGCATCAGCTGGCCAAATGTCAGAAAACCAAGTGCTAATGGCTTTTCAGAGCAGAGCACTGAATGGGAATCTAATTAGTGGGAACTGTGGCTCACAGGGGAGGAGATGAGACACTATCCAATGTCTAGGCCCTGGGGGGATACTGAGTTCACAGTGGAGCAGCAACTGAGTCAAAAGTTTCTGACAAAGGGCTTCTTTTAGAGAGAGGTCCATCTGCCAAAGTGTCCCACATCTTAGGGCCCTGAGTTCGGTTGAACCCACAGATGGAGGGAGGAGGTTAAATGAAACAGCTGCGAGTGTAAAAAGGCCTGTGGGGCCCGGAAGAAAGCCAGAAACACCATCTTTTCCTTAAATGACCACAATCTACAACTGTAATATGTTTTGTGATATTTTCCCTTTCTTGATTTGTAAAACAACGGACAACAAATTTTATATTCTTCTGTCCTAATATCACCATTTTTGTCACTAGTGATTTACTCTCATGGATAGATGAGAGAGAGAGGAGAGACAGAGAGAGAAAGAGAGAGAGAGAGAGAGAGAGAGAGAGAGAGAGAGAGAGAGAGATCTACTGGTTGCCTCCCTCACACGACCAGCTTAGGCTGGGGATAAGTCCCCTTGACCATGAATCAAACCCGGGATCCTTCCGTCATGGGGCCAACATTCTAACCACTGAGCCAAACCAGCCAGGAATATATATATATCAAGAAATATTTATTTTCCAAAGAAAGTAAATGTATCATTAAATTAATATTTCCTTTTTTCTTTAAATGTCTGCAGTTATCTTGTGTTTATTCTGTGAGTATTAATTCCCATTAGTAAGGAAGTATAATCATTTTCCCATGACATGTCTAACAGCTTTCCGGCTGAGGCCAACCTATTAATTCATAGCTCTTTGGTGCTAAGAGATATTAAATTCTGTACTATATATTCACTCACAGTATGATCAGGTACCTACCAAGTTTTTAGGAGTAATTAATATATTACATGGGGATTGATCCTATTAACTGAACAACTTTGAATAATGTATTCCAGGTTAACTACTACTTGCAGTATCCTGTGGTATTCTTACATTTGAACCATTTCTTTGTGATGCATACTAAGTATAATTAAAAGGTTAAAAAGTCATTAATACTGTCAAAAATATAGAACTCCCTTCTAAAGCATTCTTCAATGTTCTGCAAAAATAAATTAGTTTCTTCATAGTATAGTCTTTGGTTTTTACACAATTTCTTATTTACATGTAATATCATAGACTGATGTAACATCTGTTACTCTCTTTCAAATGGGAGGCATTTGTTCATTTATTGGTTATTAGCTATTAATTATTTTCTTCCATCTTGATCAATCACCCCAGATGGTCCGTATCACTTTATCTTTTAATTTTTTAGAGTGCATTGGTGCAAATTAAATCTGTTTTCTCATTCCTTCCTAGAGTGCCATTTATCTATCTCTCTTACTGAGACTTTGTATTACTAATTACTTCTCACAATGACTCTCATCTTGAATTATATTTATATTTAGTTTACCCACTTAAAGTATATTAGTTGCCGATGAAGGGCCTCCAAGTAGATGAGCAATTAAAAATTTTTCATATTTATAATTATATATTGATATAAACTGACCTAAAACAAATATCGTTATGCCCAGTTTACTTTAATTTGTTACTAAAAGCTTTCATGAAGATGTTCCATTACCATAGCCTCAAAGTGGTTAGCATTTTTTATTCTGCAGTAATTAATTGGGGTGACAAGCAATTATCTGACAATAGAAGCCCGTACGACTAGGATCCCTAGGCCTGGCCTGTGGGGATCGGCTAAAACAGGCTCTCCAACATCCGCCGAGGGGTCCCAGATTGCGAGAGGGTGCAGGCCAGGCCGAGGGACCTCACCAGTGCATGATCAGGGCCAGGCAGAGAGACTGTGGGAGGGCTCCCAGGAATGTCTGGCCCATCTCGGCCTGTCCTGATTGGCCAGACCCCAGCAACAAGCTAACCTATCGATCAGAGCATTTGCCCCCTGGTGGTCAGTGCACATCATAGCGACTAGTTAAATGGTCAAACAAATTGTCAGACACTTAGCATATTAAGATTTTATTATATAGGATATTGGCGAACCAACGAATCACTTAAGTAAGCAAATATTCATTAGGTATTTGAAGTGTTTCCTACCAAGCAAGTTGATAATAAAATAAAACTGCTAGGCCATTCAATACATACCTTTTGTTTATTCAATAAACATGTATTAAACAACAACTTCACATCAGAACTATGCCAAGCATTTACTATAGGATATGGAGACACAATGCTATTCCACAAGTTACCTGCAGCTTAAGTAATGCAAAAACATGTGTTCAAAAATAAAGAAGAATGGAGAACAGGAGGAGGGGTGAGGGGGAGATGAAAAAGAAATGGAAGGAATGGATTATTGGATAATGCAGAAGAAATTCTGACAAACTGATTGCTTAGTGTTTGCCTGTCAAATTATATTTTCATTGGGAGATGAGTCAGCTGCTTGGAATAATAATTACAAGTCTAAACCAATTAAGAGGGGTTGCATATATATAGATATGTGAACCCTAATATTCTATAAGTCATGATTTCAAAACCAAAATACACTTGTTTAAAACAATGACTTTTATGTTCCTTCCGTTTCTTTGATCTAAAAGTAAAGTACCATGAAATCAAAACATATTATGGAAAAATATAAAGGACATCTAAAAATTACATTCAGTTGGCTGTATTTTTCACTAATGCCCGAAACCAGCAGTGCTGACTTTTTCCTCATTTGTTATGTACAGTGAACATTCTGAAAAGTGTACCTGGGAGTTTTCTGTGTGTGTGTGTGCATGAAATTAGAATAAGAGGAATTAGATTACCTGAATGGCTCCTGTAATTAACCTATCAAACATTATCTCTGAAGACAGGCCTGGGGCAGATCACTCTCTCCCTTCAGGAGGAGAAAACACACTGCCAAGACCTGTGTCAGATCCTCCCTGTTCTCTGCTGTCACTGATGACCAAACTTTGATAGATCTACTGCCCCCACAGTTATGCTGGTTGGAAGATGATGTCACATTTTGCCACTCAATGGTGGATCAAATATTTCTGTCCTAATTGCTTATTTATTTATTCATAATTTCGTCCTCATGGGACATTTATCTTTCCCTATTGCCAGGTATTTGGGGAGAGAGTCAAGGGGAAATTGTCATGCGGCAACTCCCAGGCTACCTACATTCCATTTAGTGAATTTCTTTGGTAGTGTATTTGCTTAAAAAAAAAAGCACTAAAATGACTCATAGATAGATCTTGCCATCAAAGAACTCTTAGTTTTTCTCTGGCCAGTGTTTCTCAGCGGTTAGAGCATCAGCCTGTGCTCAGAAGGGTCATGTGTTTGATTCCCAGTCAATGGCACGTACCTTGGTTGTGAGTTTGCTCCCTGTCCGTCGGTCGGGGCATGTTCAGAAGGCATCCAGTTGATGTGTCTCTTTCACATTGATGTTTCTCTCTCTTCTCTCCCTTCTTCCCATTTCTTCCCTCTCTTCTATTCTCTCTGAAAAACAAACAAACGAACAATGGAAAAACTATCCTGAGTTGAGGATTAACAAAAAAAAGGAGCCCTTTGTTTATATAAAGATATTGGCAAAAGCCCCAACTGGGTGGCTCAATTAGTTGGAGCATCCTCCTGTACAATAAAAGGTTGCAGGTTTGATGCCCTATTAGGATACATACCTAGCTAGACCCATTGTCTAGGAGTCGAACACACGACCCTTCTGCACGTCCCCTACTGGCGATCAAGCCTGCAATCCGGGCATGTGCCCTGACTGGGAATGGAACTATGAGAGTCTATGCTCAACCAGTGCACAACAGTGGCCTGGCTCAGGGGCATTTTAACAGTGCTTCCTTTTAAAACCTAGTAGGCATGTGTAAGGTAAAACATTCATTCCATTTCGCTATATCTCATTGGTATTTATTCTTCCAAAAAGGTTAGCATGTTTCTATCTGGATCAACTATACTTTCTGTGTAGATGACATAATTATCCCCAACCACTAACAGTTACTAACTGCCTGCCAATGCATAGGGTAGGTTGCTTAATACAGGCTGAAACAGTTATCCTTCCTGTTTAGGGCTATGCAAAAGCTATAGAAGTTGGTGCTGAAGTAAAGAATGATGTAGGCAGCCTAGCCACCATCATCACCCAATGAACACCGAGGTCAAGGTGCAAAATCTCAGGGTACATTCCCAGTGACGAGTTTATAATTCACGGTTTCTAATTAGGAGTTCAAAAGTTGATAGAGTGACATCCTTCCCTACGTACCAGGGTACATGGGCAAGGGGTTCTATCCTGCCCTTGAAAAAATACATGTGTCATTTTCATGACTCTATGGCCAACATTTTCACGTTCTTTTCAGAAAAGCATCAAAATCAGACATTTGTAAATCTCTCTGGAAGAAGTAGTTGTAGAGAAATACATAAAAACCCTGACCTAGTTCCTCTAATAAAGAAGTTACAGAGGGTATACTTTTTTCCCCAAATTTTTTTCATTTAATTTTATTGTTTAAACTATTACAGATAGCAGTACATATGTCTCCTTTGGTTTTCCCCATTGACCTTCCCCCAGCCTCCCCTATCCCCTGTCACATGCACTTACCCCCCCCCCCAGTGTCTTGTGCCCATTGGTTATGTTTATATGCATGCATACAAGTCCTTCGGTTGATCTCTTACTCCCGCCGCCACCGCAACACTACCCAGCCTTCCCTCTGTAATTTGACAGTTTGTTCAATGCTTCTCTGCCTCAGTATTTATCTTTTTGTTCACCAGGTTATAATGGTCTTTATTATCCATAAATGAGTGAGATCATGTGGTGTTTTTATTTCACTTCCTGGCTTATTTACTTAGCATAATGCTCTCCAGTTCCATCCATGCTGCTGCAAATGGTAAGAATTCCTTCTTTTTTATAGCAGCATAGTATTCCATTGTGTAGAGGTACCATAGTTTTCTAATCTACTCATCTGTTGATGAGCATTTAGGCTGTTTCTAAATCTTGGCTATTGTAAATTGTGCTGCTTTACACATAGTGGTGCATATATCCTTTCTGAAAATAAAAAGCTTCTGCACAGCAAAAGAAACCATCAACAAAACAACAAGAAAGCCCACTGTATGGGAGAACATATTTGCCAATGTTATCTCCGATAAGCATTTAATCTCCAACATTTACCAGGAACTCATACAACTCAACAAAAGGAAGATAAACAATCCAATCAAAAAATGGGCAAAGGGCCTAATTAGAATCTTTTCGAAAGAGGACACACAGAAGGCCAAAAGACACATGAAAACATGCTCAAAGTCACTAATCATCCAAAAGATGCAAATCAAAACGACAATGAGGTACCACCTCATACCTGTCAGAATGGCTATCATCAACAAATCAACAAGTGCTGGAGAGGATGCGGAGAAAAAGGAACTCTCCTGCACTGCTGGTGGGAATGCAGATTGGTACAGCCACTATGGAGAACAATATGGCATTTCCTCAAAAATTTAAAAATGGAACTCTCATTTGAACCAGTGATCCCACTTCTGGTAATATATCCCAAGAAAACAGAAATACCAATCAGAGGGTATCTTTACATTTCTCCTGTGATAATGAAATTCAAAGAAAATGTATACATTTGTGATATCTTTAATATGTTTTTATATGTGCATTATCCTACGCAAAAACTTAGAAAATAATATTACTATGACACTTGTACCTTTTCTGTATACAACTTGAAATTTAAAACCTGATTATAAGTAGGTCTAGCCTTAAATTAGTGTCTTCTTTTCCATATCTTGATTTTGAGTTTTTGTATTTTTTCCCCAAATTCTTGGATTTATCATTTTTTATAAAATGGATTTTACCCAAGTTTATAGGATTCCTTATTATTATAATCAAATTTTATATTATCACTCATCATTATGGATTTGGACACATTAGATTTTATTGGACATTTTGTTGTATCTTTGTCATAAAAGTCTAATTTGCCTTCAAGTTTAAGGAACTGCTTTTTTCAAGTTTCTGGGTTCTGATTTGTTAAAAAAAAACTTTGAATTAAGTTGTGTCAGAGATCCAATACACCTCTATATTTTTATGCTAAAAATTAATGAGAGAGGGATAACAACGTAAAAAAAGAAAGAAAAGGAAAGGAAAGAAAAGAAGAGAAACACTGAATACATGATTGTTATGCTTAACTTTTGGTCAAAATAATGTATTATTTTACTTTATGTTAAATTCCTAGGGCTTCTACATCGACTACTTAATTTAAAATACCACATTGAAGAAACTCTTCCAGGGAAGACCAATTTAAGTAGAAAAATATGTTCACTAAACATAACAAGTGACAAGATGAGGTTATTGCTATCTATTGTAGATTGTTTACCCATAAAAATATGTAATAAGGAATAATTTCTATGACTATGAAGATAAACACCTGAAAGATTGATTCCAAAATTGCCTTCCATCCTGTTCTTTGTTCTAAATCCAGTTTTCTGGATTAATATTCAGAGTTGATCCTTCACCAAAAGAGTCTAATTATGGAGGAATGATCAGATTGGTGATGAGTAATTCAACTGGGATGAAATTCTACAGGTAATTTAATATGAGCTGCAATCAAGAATGACAATGGCTTTTTAGGGCTTTTTCAAACTGCTTATTTGAGTCTAATACAGCAAAACTAACTCAGACTACTAGGCAGAAAACAAATTTTCTGTTGATGAAAATATTTTTCTCATTTGGGAAATATTAATGTTAGTCTAGAAATTGCAGTTGACTACAAGATGAGCATATATTAAAAGCATATAGACTAGCGGAGTTATTATTTTTGAAACAGTTGCCTTTTGCTCATTATTAAGCTGAATCATAAGATCACTTCCAATTTTTCAATTATTCTACCTTCACAAGGGTTTCTTTTAAAATTATTACGGCTAACTTTTTGGCACATATGCTCATATTAATAGACATTTAATATTAGTTTCTCACCTAGTATCATTTTCTTATCCCCAAAATACCTTCAAAAGTCTGTGTTTTCTCTGCAATTCTGAACAAAGCAATATAGTAGGATGAAAAGTAATAATAGTAATAATGACGATATGAGCTAATTTGTTTTGAATGCTTCCTGAATGCTGGGCAGGGTACTCCTAGATTTGCATATTATCTTCTTTCTACCCATTAGGAAGGTGCCATGTTTAGATCTATTTTACAGTCAGAGTAAACAGAGGCACAGAAAGATAATGAAACATATCCAAGAGGAGAGATCAACCAAAGTAAAAACATAGGTTTCTTCTGAACTCCCCTGCTCCTGAGGACACACCAACATCCAGCTACACATGGTGTAATTCCTTCTGGGAAAAATCCAGAAACCAACTGAGCACCTCCTCCCCATCAGGCAAATGAGAAGATGCCCCAAAGCCAAACATCTGGAAAAGACTGAGGCACATTCTTGCTATAAAAACCAGCACAGGTACAGTGCCATACAACGGGGAGGGAATTCCCAACTCCTTGCTTCTTCCTAGTAAGTGAAGGATTTGAATGCCACATTTAGCACCCTAACTTTTTAAAAAATATATATTTTATTGATTTTTTACAGAGAGGAGGGGAGAGGGATACAGAGTTAGAAACATTGATGAGAGAGAAACATCGATCAGTTGCCTCCTGCACACCCCCTACTGGGGATGAGCTCGCAATCAAGATACATGCCCTTGACCAGAATCCAACCTGAGACCTTTCAGTCCGCAGAGGGACACTCTATCCACTGAGGCAAACAAGTTAGGGCAGCACCCTAACTTTTGAAACTTTTACTCATGGCCTGGGTGTCCCAACAAGAAAGCCAACAAGAAACCCACAGTACTATAGCAAACAAAGAGCAGTTGTTAGCAGGCAGTTTAGCACTCACTGGAGTCGTCCCCTCAGGGCTCAGTTCCAGATTATCACTTGCATTCAATGTAAACACATAAGCATTTATTTTATTGATCCCATCAATGTGCTTTGTATGTCTTGGTTTATTAGCATATGAGCTGTCTTAATTGGAGGTTCCTCAGGTGTAAGTGAAATTATGTCTGTTTTATTTTATTTTAACTAAAAAATATTTTTATTAATTTCAGAGAGGAAGGGAAAAGGAGAGAGAGATAGAAAGATCAATGATGAGAGAGAACCATTGGGTGGCTGCCTCCTGCAGGTCCCCCCACGTGGGGAAGGGTTGAGCCTGCAACCCCAGGTATGTGGCCCCAACCAGAATCAAACCCAGAACCCTTCAGTCCACAGGCCAATGCTCTATCTAATGAGCCAAGCAGGCCGGGCATGTCTGTTTTATTTGTAAGAAACCATGATTGAATGACCAGCTTGGAGTGAGCTTTTAATAAATTTTAAGAAAATAATGAAACTTAAATCAAAGTATGCATCATGGACGTATACACTTAGGTATATTCTCTCAGCACTTACCAAACTAAGCATTTTCTATGGGCCAGGAACTATTAGGAGCCTAGACTTGGCTATTCACAATTTCTTCTCACAGAAGTTCTAATCTTTTAGAATAAAATCTTTGAGGATTGAAAAGATTTTGAAATATTCTAGTTTTTCAACATGTTTTCCCCTTCACCATAAGATGCTCAAATATTTAAATACTAGAGGCCCGGTGCATAAATTCATGCACAAGTGGGGTCCCTTGGGGTGGTCTATGGAGATCGAGCCCCAACTCGTGCCCCCAACCGCATTGCCCCAGCTTGTGCCCCTAGCCTCGCAGCCCTGCAGCTCCGCCTGGAACCCTGCCTTGGCCTGGTGCTGTCCCCTCACCTGCTCCTGCCTGGCTCCCTCAGTGCCTGGGAGCTGGGTGGTGGCCCTGTCCCCCGCTGCCACCCCTGGTCACCATCTGCGGGAAAATTGGTAGGGCAATTGGACCCCTACTTGCACTCACCTTAGCCTGGCACCACCTGCTCCCCTGTTCCACCATTCCGCTGCGGTGCTGCTCTCCTTGTGGCCCATTGGGGCCGGCAGCACCTCCATTGCCATCTGCTGCCAGCGGGTGGTCAGCGCACATCATAGTGTGTGGTCGATCTCCCGGTCTCCCGGTTGAACGGCTGCCCAAGGGGACAATTTGCATATTAGGCTTTATTATATAGGATTGTGTACTGTTTTGTTTTGTTTTTTAAGATACAGATGGCAAATACATTAGAATTTTTTCATTATCATATTTACCTAATTATTTTTTAGCCACACCAATAACTTAGTGTTTTTCTTTAGTTAGTGTGTTGTTTTTGACAGCATATGAATGTAAAATAAAATAGTTATAAATACTAGAATTGGAAGTTTCCAACAACTGCCTATGAGCTAAGTCAAGAAATCAAGTGATATATTACATTCTACAGCATGTTAGACGGTTAGAATAAAGTTCTAGATTTTCTTTACATTAACAGACTAGTGCTTTTCTACTGTGTGACAAGTTCTGCATCCCTCCACCCTCCACCTCCCTCAACGTCTGTTCACTTATAATGGCATTGCAGCATTTTATACATTTCTCCTGCTTTCCAAGTAGGCCATATTGAACCAAAGCTCTCTTTGTAGCTTTCTCCAAACAATCCAATGGGACACCTCAGTTTCTGCTAGGCCACGCTTCTTACTCGCTCTGAAACAAGACATGTGTTTCTGTCTTTATTCTCTCCTCTCCCCTTCCTCCACACCTGTTCACATTCTCGCTGTGTGGTTTTTAAATACATATGCCCTAAAATGCCTTCTTTCCGCCTTTGTGTTACTGTACATCCACTATTTCAAGTCTTTAGTCCATCTTGCCTATCAAGCCATTTCTTATAATTTCAGTCTCACTAGTCTTTCTCTTCTGATTATCTATGTGTTCTATGGCATCCCTCTTTCAGATATGCTAATCTTGCCTTGCCAAGTATATTTTAAACATCTCGATAGCTAAAAATGTGTTCTTCTCTGCCTCTCCCCAAGAACACACAGATTTAATAAATGTTTGTAGGGCATCATGTTGCATTGATACAGTGTCAGGTTCACACTTTTATGATAGAAAAATTTAAAAAAAAAACACTTTAGGGCACTTCTGCTTCCTTAACACATAATTTTTGAATAACATACGCATTCTATTGAAAAATATAGCACATGAACCCTCCCAATGATAGTATCAGGAATTGAATTTCCACATGTAGTTCATTTAACTTACAGCAGTTTAGGTTTAATTTGACAACTATTTCATTGCAACTCCCCCTTTCCCCCAAAATATCCCTTCCTCTGTACAAATGTATTTCATATTTCCATCTCAGAATATGCACAGCTGCAAACCAATTACTTCTAAGTCCAAGAGCTGGTTGCTTCTATCCTTAGTATAGCTAAAAAATGTTGAATGTCATCCTGGAGAAAGACACCCAGGCTCACTATAAAGAAGTTCTTTTTTTTTTTTTCTTATTTTGTTTTAATACCCAGCACAAATGGGACACATTTTCTTTACTCTACAATGGCATTTATTGTCTATATGTGGTATTTAGTGATAATTGGTATCTGTTTTTGCACATTCATTTGAATATATTATGTAGTTGTGTGTTTTTTTCAGTTATTGAGAGCAACTAGGTAAAATAACACACTAATGTGTCATGTAGATCAACCTGTTTATCTGAGGAGTACATACTTTTTCAAGCCACCTGCATTGTGCATGTTTGTGTGTGAATATGAAAAACAAATATTCGTGCTTTACCTACCTTTTCTAGAATTAATTTGACTCCAACCCTATTCCCACCTGCCTAGTTGGATTTCAGCATCTCAGAGAAAGAAGAACAGATTAATGACTGATGCTAAAGTATATTTCAGATACCCACACTCGAACCGGATTTTAGCATGAACTTATCCTCACTTATTGTTCTCTGTCATTCCCTTTACTAGACCTCCTGCTCTCTACATGTGAACGGACTAGCTGTCAGGCAAACGCCATAGAGAGGATACAAATATGTAATTAGCATAGTTTTTTGTCCCCTCCATTAGTAAGAAAAGAAGAAAGAGAGTTGTTGTCTAAGCAACAACTGAAGGTCATATTAATTTTCCTTAAACTCTCCCTCTGGTTTCCCCAGGAGAAGTTGCTACGAGGTCGAGCATATCAAAATGAACTACTTATTATGCATGTCCAACGTGATGGATGGGCTCCCAAACCATAGCACAGCCCCTATTGTGCATGCCCCTCTTCTGCTGTGTCATTGCACCCACTCATTTGAGATTATTTGATTTGGTGACTGACAGTGAGTGTGGAAGATGTGGGAAGTAGGGAGCAAACAGGAAATTCTTTTCTGTGAAAGTTACCCACGTGTGTTAGACAGCCGCGGTTA
Organism: Murina feae; assembly: GCA_004026665.1. NCBI lineage: Eukaryota > Metazoa > Chordata > Mammalia > Chiroptera > Vespertilionidae > Murina > Murina feae. The sequence goes on from PVJC01020565.1 coordinate 16,281, forward strand.
TTTGATTCACTTAAAAATCTTAACAAGGAAACTCTGGTTTCCTATTTGGAACACATGCCCTATTACTGATCAGAGATCAAGCCATAGTTATTTGACAGCACACCCTTTTAAAGGAACTCTTCTGACTTAAGGGTCCCAAGTTCCATCTATACGTGGTCCTGCCAATGATGTATGAAGTATGGACTTAAAAAATATAAGGCCAGACAGTCATGTTGCTATTTAAGAAATTTTTATTAGAAAATAGAAAACTCAGTCAATTGGAAGCAGCGTAGAAGAGGGCAGAATACAGCGATCACTATAAAATACAGAGCCTGAGAAATGGTAGTAAACCTAATCCAAGTTTAAAGTAGTTATAAGAGAGTAGCCACTAGAAGGAAACTGGTGTTGGAAAGACATAAACAGAACACATGTAACCAAGTGTGTGGCCATGGGAGAGACGGAGTAATTGTCCCTAGAGCTGTCTCATGCATGACAGTATTCCAGTGCAGATCCTGATCTTCATGTTTTCTTAGACCATTGTCTTGGCCAGGTTATCTATTCCATGCAACTCAATGATGCAACGTATTCCATTGGCTAACATTGACTTAGCACCTAGTATAGGCAAAGCTCTCCATTAATTGCTACAAGGAAATCAAAGATTTCTTTTTAAAGTGCCTCTTCCCTCACAAAATGCTCCTGTTTGAGATGTTCTATAAATCAATATTACTAGAAATTCTCCATGCCTCTTTCTAGAAAAAAAGTGAATTTATTTTTCAAAATTTAGGTTATGGGTAATTATACTTTTCTCTCTAAGCAAAAATTTAATGATTTTTTTCCTCCCTAGAAATCAATACCATATATGAGTTTGGTTCCATTTAAGGATATTGATAATACTAGGGCAAAATTAATTTCTTGTCAAAATTTAATAAAAATTAATCAATATGTATTATTAATAGCCTAATTGTACATTTATATAATTAAAGAATAAAGATGTACTGACCATATGTTTAATAATATCATATTGTATTTACTCTTTGACTATTAGTTTTCTTATTGAATACATGTTTCTTTCTTAATATGGCCATATATTACAATTGCTTGATGTGAAGTCATTATTTCAATTGCATGTGTAGGATATAAATCACCAAAGGTTACTGTACTTGATTTTATTGAAAAAAAAATATTTTAATGTCTGGAACAGATGGGAAGAAAAAGTATAAATATGTATTTCTCTTTATATAGCTACTCTCAAGTGTTCCCCTTAGAAATGGAAATGTCTTTAGGAAAATGGTTTAGAAATAGAAGGTATATATTAAGCAAGAGGTTTGGAAGGAGACAGATAGAAAATTGATCTACATAAGAATGAATGTGTATTTTGAGTGTCAAAAGCTTAAGAAAGAGAGAAAGAAAAGAAAGTAAAGAAGTAAGTCAGACAGTATGGCAGGATCTAAAGTTTGAGGCAAAAAAAATGGCTAATTAGTAATCCCAAATAGCATCACAGGTAAGGGTTTTAGTGAAATGGAAATCTGATGTTCATTTGTAGGTTGGTTGTGTTTCCATGGTATCAATCTTTTTCATCATCTTAAATTTTCACTTAAGTCAGCTTGGCATGTGAATGCTTTTTGTGGGACTTGGTAGAAAATGAAGGAAAAACTACGTTCCAGCCCTAACCAGTTTGGCTCAGTGGCTAGAGCTTTGGCCTGCGGACTGAAGGGCCCCAGGTTCAATTCCAGCCAAGAGCATGTACCTTGGTTGCGGACTCATCCCCAGTAGGAGGTGTGCAGGAGGCAGCTGATCAATGTTTCTCTCTCAATCAATGTTTCTAACTCTCTATCCCTCTCCCTTCCTCTCTGTAAAAAAAATCAATAAAATATATTTTAAAAAAACAATAACAACACGTTCCTGATACGTTTAAGAGGACATAGTAGTTAAAAGTGACTCTGGGAATGTAAGTCCCTATGGATGTCTCAATGAGGGAATTGCTTTATATAGAACATGAATGATGGATACACAATTGTGTTTAAATCTCAGAGGCCAAAGGAAAGTTTGTTGATAACACATTGTATTAATACAGCGTTAGCCTGATATATGAAGTTGTTTCTGAAGAACAATGCAGCTACCAAGGACCAAACCTCTAAATCATAGTGGGGTACTGGACATTTACCCAGTTTTGTCACAGAAATCACATAATATGTATCATTCTGACATACTCTCTCCTGCTCCATTTTTTGCTCATTCTTTAATCATAGAGAGGAGTATTTTAAAGTTCGAAAAGAGTCTGTGGGGTAGAACTGAGGGAGGTTGCTTTTAATTATCTCTACTTCTTGGCTTGGGTATATACCCAACCAGAGACTAGCAAGAATTGATAATATATTGAAATAAAAATATTTTTTGAAGGATATAATCTGCTACCTACTTTTACCTCAGCATGAAGGCCAACAAATCCATGCTCTTCTAGCATTAATAAAGTAAAAAAAAAATCATGAGTATGAAAAGGTGAGATGAGGGAATATAGATTTTCATCAATGAATGAATATTTTCTTTGGGTAAAGATTTAGCTTGGCATGAACTTACAAACAAAATGTAACCAGCCCTGTTACTCTGCCTCTGTAATTCCAACAGGGACAACTCTTCCTATTGTTATCAGGTATTGTTGAGAGATTTTTCTTGCACAATTGGGGGAGGTTTTTAAGAAGAGAATAGCTAAATTTTCCCAGAGCCACTGTTTACTATTATTTGAGGAATGTATTGGTCTCAAAAAACAAAAAACAAAAAGAGAGGAAAATTATGTCCTCATAGTGTCAACATTTATTCATCTTCAACCCTCACCTCTCATCATTTTAACCAAAGTGATAAAAATGAAATTCAAACAAGTTTTGCTCATAATTTCCCTTATATTTCAATATGAAACCAGGCATTTAATTGACAGGCATAAAGTGAAAGACATGTTCAAGTGTCTGGAACATAGAAGAGAAATTTTGTTTGAAGAAATATATAGCTACTATCAAGTGTTCCCCTTAGAAATGGAAATGTTTTTAGGAAAATAGTTTGGGCAAACCTTTCTCTCCCTCCCCTCCATTATAATACCTTAAGCTGGCTGGACCCTGAACAGCCCGGTGAAAAGCAGTAGACACAAAGTATTTCTAACAACGGGTCAGATAAATGGAACTTTTTTCTCTTTCTCCTCTTAATAAACAAGACTTTAATTATAGCATCCTACATTCTACTCTTTGGTGGAATCCCTCCCGCTTCAACATTTCATCATTCCACCTATTTATAAGTGGTTCTAATAAATAGAATATGAAATTTAACTTTTAAAACTCCACTATTTTTCTAATTTCTTCATTTTTAATTGGTCATGTTGGCAAATATTACATAGGATCACCAAAAATAGCATTATTTTTTAGTCAATTGTGATTTATTGTAAGTCTTTATAGTAATGAAACTAATCTTATAAATATGCAACACAAGTTAAATGGAAAACAAGTGCTCCTTTCTCATTTTTCTATTTCTAGAATAAATTTTATGGGTGAAAACAGTATCAGTAGATTTATTAATTTGATTAGACCTTGTAATTTATCTAGGCATGTAGAAAAAGTGAAATCTTGAAGGTAGATGTAAGAGAAGTAAAGAAACTCTAAGAAATGTACCATCCTATTTTACTTCTTTCAAGATCATCCTTGATTTAAAATTTATAATACTAAAAGTAATAATAATAAACAGAGATGACCATTTTTAGTATGCTTTAAAAAAATCTAAATTGAAGGGGAATTTTTTTTAATTTTTTTTTTGTCTCAAAAAGGCAGGTGTATACCAGGGGTTGCTAGTTGAGAAAAATTAATGGTTTGGGCAGTTTCCTTAATTCTGATAATATTTTCTCATGAAAATAACACACATATTTTTGAGAGTATGATTGTTTCCTCTCTATTGTATTGATACAGATAACTTTTTATGTGTTTTTAAAATTCTAATAGAAAATAATACTTGAAGTAAGCCTTCAATGATATATAGCCAAAGAAGCATTATAGTAAGTTTGTGGGGTTTTTAAACTTTATTCTTATTATTGACACTATTACAGATGGCCCCATTTTCTGACTCTACATAAACTACAAACATAATGTTCATATTAGCATACATTCTTTGCTGTAAAAAGACTTCATTGAAATATAATATTATCTGATGAAAAAATAAGTATACTCTTAAACTCTATTATTGTTACCTAACTTTCTCATGTGCTACATAGTCTTAAAATAAACCTTTCAGTAGAAACAAAATTATAATACATTCAAAATATTACTGCTATATAACATGGATAGGCTATTTTTAAAGTGCTTTCTTTCATATCCTGAGCTTTGCTACATATATTTTCATGTAATTCTTTCATGTTTCTATGAAAACTTTCCTATATTTACCATTTAGTTTCTTGGATTGACCTACAAATAGGAATGTTCTAATGAGAAAAAGCAAGATAGAAAAAAAAATATTACTGGAGAAAAGTCAAAGAACTGTTTCTATTATGGTTACTTTAGATTCTACAGCAAGCACATTTTATACTCTGGTTGCTTATCAAGAAAAATAGACCAGAGCAGGCAATATTCCTAAAGAAGTAACTGCATTGAAGGGCTCTGCTACAGGCAGATTTAATTTACATTCTTGCTGGGTGCATGTGGGACTTCTTTTTTAATCTTCTTGCTTCTGCTCAACATAAATGAGTCTATGCCAAATGTTTAATAATTTACCATGAATTTCAGTAAATGGTAGAATTTTCGGCCAGGGATTCTGTGTAAGGTTGTTCTTACTAAACTGTATTTTAAAGCATAAATTGACATCTTCAGTAAACACAGGGAGAGTCCCTTTTACTTTGCTCATTTGGCTTTGTGACTTATTCTTGAAGCCATGTTCCCCTCCCAACCTAATTGGGACTAACCACTGCTACTTGGTGACAGGCCTTCATGCAAAGGTAATTAGCTCCTGGGACAGGAGAGGGCTGCTGTCTGGGCTGCTCATGGCTATTAATTCCTTCTAAACTAAGGTGACCAGATTTTAACATTGGTATAGTGGGACACCATTGACCGGGGAGGTTTATTATTATTATTATTATTATTATTATTATTTAAAATATTACAAAGAGTAGTGCATATGTCGTTTTCCAAAAAATCGGGACTTTTTTAAAACGCCGCAGGACGCGGGACAAATTGTTAAAAATCGGGACTCTCCCGCCAAAAGCGGGACGTCTGGTCACCTTATTCTAAACCAAAAGCTGAATGTCTTTATAAGATGGAACAGGGTCCTCAAGTTAGTCATTTATGAAAACGTAGTATTGTTATTTTCCCTACCTTTTGGGATGCTTGCATATTTACCCTTTAGGTTCTCCTACTTTCTCCTCCTGACATTTATTTTTCAATTTACTTCATTTCAAGATTAATTTTTGTCTTTATCTCACCATCTCACTTTTATGGAATTCCAACGCTTTCATGTTTTTCTTTTTTTTCAAACCTTGATTCTATAATAATTTATATCTTTTCATCGTTTTTCTTGATTTTATCTTTTGTTGATTAAAGTTTGTTGATGTAGTTTCTAATCTTGATTTTCTTCCCTGCTTGTTAGCTCTGCAATCTTAGGAAAATTCCTCAGTCACCCTGAATCTCAGTTTCCTGATGAATAAAATGAGCTCAGGGCATGTTACTTAATACTTTTCAGTCTCATTTTGCCACTTTCACTTATCTCACCTGGTTGTTTCAAGAATAAAATTAAATGATAAAAAACAACAACATATAACTGGTTAAGCTGTAAATCTCAGTGTATTTTGAAAGCATTGTTATTGATTTGATTAACCATATAAGATTTTTTTTCATCTTTTAAGTAAAACAGATTATGATTTCTCATTTTGTTAATGCACAGGGTAATCATTGAATTATATAGCTTAAAAAATCTGACTCAAATCTTAATCTGCGATACACTAACTTCATGAGAATAATTCATTCATATATATTCAAAATAACTAAATGTTCAAAAAACACAGTATAGAGTAACTGAAAATTTTGAGTGATTTTTTCAGAGCAGATTTAGTAATTTTTCTTGACAGGGTAATTTTTCTATTTGAAAAGTCTAACATCATAGAAATTGTTAAAAAAATAATCACATCGCTTTGTTCAAGTAAACTTTGCACAGAAATACTGTAAAATAATATGTAAAAGTGCAGACAGAGTTTCCGCTAGGTCCTCACCCTTTCTAAACGAGTCACATACTATTGTACATATTCAAATTGCAAATTCCTAGAATCTGTGGACCCTTTAAATCTCTACAGAATAATTAAAACCATAAATGCTAAATTCTCTAACACCAAGAACCTACAGTGTTCATTTAGCCTTGCACAGATTTACTCATTGAGTAAATGAGTAGTGATCCAAATTCAAATTATAGCTGCAATTATTGAGTAAGGAGCAGCGATCTAAGTTCCATGCCGGAGGTCCTGCCGTGCACATATGTGACTCAGAGACCTTGGCTGCTATATACACTTGCCCGTTGTGTAAGTTGACACCAGAATGATCTCTCCAATAAGGAACAGGTCTTTGAGAGATGGCATGATATAGTGACATGTGTAAGTTAAAAACTACCATTAAATTTCAGCTTTTGCCACCAGCTCTGCGCCTTGAAAATGTATCCTTTAAGCTATCTGGACTTCAGTTTCCTGATTTGTAAAATAATGATTATACTCTTCTAATAGGAAAATTGTGAATTAAATGCAGCCATGTACATAAAGCTTTAGCACAATCCCTAGCCCAAAATAAATGCTTTTTATCATTTTGAATTATAGTAGTATATGAAGGCCACAGATTTCATTTATGAAAGTCATATGACTCTTTACCGGTGTGCAATATTTTAAAACACCTTTAAGCTATAGTATCTTTCATTCCGTTTGTTGACTGAACTCAGAAGCATATTCGTTTTCCAGGTCATGAGTTTGTCTGTACCCTTGGAACTTTGCATAATTAGAGTAACTGCTTAACTATTCAGGCCTCAAGAAGTCAGAATTTACAATGATCTGATAATTATTTATGGCAAATGATCTTAAGAATACAATACTTACCAGAATGCCTTGCCAATAAATATTAGATGATGGATTAATGTATATTTTAATAAGGGCAATAAAGTGTCCCAATCAAAATTTAGTTAATTAGCTATTACCATAAAGTTAGTAAAATAGATGGCATATATTAAGCATTTACTGTGTGCTAGGAACCTTACATGAATTATCTCATTTAATCCTCTTAAGAACTATATGAGATAGACCTTGAGACCTTGCTATTATTCTCATTGTACAAATGCATAAACTGAGAAAGAGAAAATAAATTACTCCACTAATGGCACATAGCTATTAAAGACTGGAATGTGAATGCTGTGAAGCTAAATATTTTAATCACTTTTTTATTTCCGACTGTGATTTTATGAAACGATCAGATGCTCTGACTGCATTTTAACCAAAACAGAATGTTTATTTCAGTGAATTCTGGGCTTTAGATATATATGTGCTAAATTTCTTTAGGGTCCAAATAGTATATGTCCCACATAGAGTCAGAATCATAAGAAAAAATCATATCATATAAGTTTTTGTAAGGCAATATCTAATGCATAAAGTGTGTGAATTTGTAACTCAATGTTGGGCTCTTAGGAATTATCATTCCATACTTTTCACTAAGGCTATAATCATTGTCTTGAATTTCTTGAACAGTTATGGCCCATCTTGTTTACTAACAGGTGTTGAAAGCATGAAGTGTCTCTCCACTTTCTTGGTTAAAGGTGAAGGTTGTTTAGGTCATCCAGATGGACAGAATATTTCTGGTTTTCAAACAAACTAAAACTTTTTTTATCTAATTAAAATACGGGTAGTTGAAGAGAAATAGGAACCTCTCCATGCCTCCTCATGAATGTGAAGTAAAGGTAATGTAAAGTAGGACATCTTAGAGTTATACCACGAGGTGTGCCATGGAAATGTTTCCCTGAGATACTGATTGGACTGAGAAGATGAATAAGAAAATGCGAGAAGGTTAGGTCTCTATGCTTTGGTCAATCACTGGCATAAACTCCTTCAAAGACCTTCTAGTGCACCCTTTGAGGCATATCTTCAAGTCCATTATTATGTGTATATGCATGAACATGTGTACTTCCATGCTGTGAAAATATTCTCAATAGAGAGTTTGCACTGTGAATTTATTGAGGAGCCCTATACTTAGTGACCACCACATAGCCATCATCTTCCTATGACCCGAACATACAAGGATGAATCGTATACATGTGGTGTGGAGTTGTACTTGCCCATTGGCCACCAGGAGTTTTCATGCATTGTAACAAGGACAGGAAGGGCATGCCTGGAGGGTGATAACATTGGCACCTCCCGGTATAAAGGACCATGGTATATTAGAGATGTCACTGAAGGCGCTAGGAACACTAACAAAACATTTGTAACAAGGTTTGATTTTTTTTCTTCTGCTTTTAGCCCTATTTTATTTTAATAACTAGATGAGTAATGTATATATTTTTCATGTTATTGTTGACAGTATTACACATGTCTCCCATTTTCTCCCTTTTTGCTCCCCGCCACGTAACTCCCACCCCATCCCAGGTATTTCTCATGCCATTGTCTGTATCCATGGGTTATGCATATATGCATATATGTTCTTTAGTTAGTCTCTTCCTGTCTCCTCCCTCCACCCTATCCCCACAACTGACGTCTGTTATTCTGTTCCCTGCTTCCATACCTCTGGCCCTATTTTGTTGGTCAGTTTATTTTGTTCTTTAGGTTCCACTTATAAATCAGATTGTGTGATATTAGTCTTTGTCTAAATGGCTCACTTCACTTAGCTTAACACTCCTCAGGTCCATCCATGCTGTCTCAAAGGATAAAAGATCCTTCTTTTTTTACAGCTGCATAGTATTCCATTGTGTAAATGTACATTGTGTAATCTACTGGTGGGTGATATATTTTTAAATGGAAATTCTCACAAATAGATTCAATTCTTTAAATTTAAGTTTTATTTCCCACTGGAAGGGGTTGTCACCAAACATAACTTTTAGGTAAAAACACATTCTCACCTTCATATTCTCTCACATTGTCTATGGATGCTGATATGTGGGTAAGGAAAACTAGGTCATTTAGAATTGGTGTTGCACTAACTGGTTTGGCTCAGTGGATAGAGCATTGGCCTGCAGACTGAAGGGTCTCGGGTTCGATTCCAGTCAAGGGCATGTACCTTGGTTGCGGGCACATCCCCAGTGGTAGGTGTGCAAGAGGCAGCTGATTGATGTTTCTCTCTCATCGATGTTTCTAACTCTCTATCCCACTCCCTTCCTCTCTGTAAAAAAATCAATAAACTATATTTTTAAAAAAAGAATTGGTGTTTTATATGCCGAAGCAATATCTTCACTGATACAGCTCCTAGGGCAATGGAAACTAAAGAGAAAATAAACAAATTGGACTACCTCAAAATAAAAAGCTTCTGCAAAGCAAAAGAAACATCAACAAAACAAGATCCAGAGACAGAGAAACTTCAATCAGATGCTCAAACCTCAGAGGGAAGGTAGGGGAGGGTGGGAGTAAGAGGGAGAGGTCAACCAAAGGACTTGTATGCATGCATATAAGCATAACCAATGGATACAGACACCAGGGGGGTGAGGGCAGGAGCAGGGGAGAGGGTGTGGGAGCAAAGGGGGGGGGGTTAAGGACACATATGTAATACTTAATCAATAAAGAAAGAGCCCTAAATCAAATATATATATATATATATATATATATATATATATCCCTAGCTGGCTTGGCTCAGTGGATAGAGCGTTGGCCTGTAGACTGAAGGGCCCCAGGTTTGATTCCACTCAAAGGTACATGCCCGGGTTGCAGGCTTGATCCTTAGTGAGGACATGCAGGAGGCAGCTAATCGATGATTCTCTCTTATCATTAATGTTTCTATCTCTGTTTCCCTCTCCCTTCCTCTCTGAAATAAATAAAAATATATTTTTTTAAAATAAAATAAAAAGAATTGGTCTTTTTAATAAGACTGGAAAAAAATAAAATAAAAAAGGAAGAAGAAGAAAAAGACAAAATGGCTTCTTTAAGTCCAGCTTAAGTAAAACACTTTCCAAGATGAAGGGAAAAAAAAAGAAATCTCATTTACCTAAATTTGAGTCAATTTTTTTCTTATTCTCTTTTAAATAAAACTTTATTATTTAGATAAAATATGAATGCACGTTCTCAAAAGTTTTCAAAGTTAAAGTTAGACTTCTCATCTCCTATCATTTAGAAGTATCCTTTTTAGTATCAGCCATATACTTGAAGTGGAAATGCCATTACCATTCCTTTTTTTAAGGACTTTACAAAACCATGCAGTTACTTAATTCAAATTATTTCAGAAAATTGTTATAGATTCATCAAATTAAATGTAAACAGTTATCAAATGTTTCTGTTATACCAGAAAATTGTTACGGGGTTCTTTGTTTGTTTTATCTTAATTTTCACTAATGCGAGACAAATTTTAAGAAACATTTGATGATCGTTGAGGTTGATGTGCCTGCTTTCCAGTGTTCCTGAGAACTTATGACAGACCTCTGAACTGCCTAAGATATTCCCATTAGAAGAGGTATTTAAAATCTACTGCACCCTTATTGCCCTGGCCAGTTTGGCTTAGTAGATAGAGCATCATCAGCTTGTGGACTGAAGGGTCCCAAGTTGGATTCCCGTCAAAGGCTCATACCGTCCCCAGGGAGCACATGGGAGGCAACCAATTGAGGTGTCTCTCTCACATTGATGTTTCTCTCTAACTTTCTCTGCCCCTCCCTCCCATTCTTTCTGAAAATCAATGGAAAAATATCCTCGAGTGAGGATTAACAACAAAATAGAATAAAATAAAATTTACTGCACCCGTGTTAAAGTATGAAGAGTAGATGATATAAGTGAAATTGAGCCAATGTGTTTTAATTTCATTCTTTGATAGGCTTCACAAAGCTAATTACCCAATATTTAAATTCACAAAATGTCTGCTAATTCTGAAGCCAATAAACACTGTCACATCAGTACATAATGTTCTCCACATCTTTCTTCCAAAGGTGATGGCCATTTCCTGTGTGTTTTCACATTAATTAATTTATTTATTTACCAACTAAAGAATGTTGTCATTTTAACATTCTCATTACATAATGAAGAGAATGACTGTGCTAAGATAACAGGCATAGCAGATTAATGTTCACTCCCTGGTTTGATTTATGGAGAAACCAGACTCATCTCAGACACTCCCAAGCACTGGAGTTTAGCAAGCAATCCAAGCAAAGAAAAAAGCGCAGTTGCTATCTGAGTGTATTACAGGAAGAAAGGCAGCATTGACTCATTCTGCTTTCAAGCTTGAAAAGCACCCTGTACCACTGCTGAAGTGAAAGACTTTTATTGATTTGCAGATTAAGAATCTATTTAAAAGTGATAAATCAATCCTTCTTGTCAAGCCCACCACAGGCAGCAAGTTCAGGAACTTGAAAGCAATCACTGCTATTTGAGGAAAGCTTACTTAACTTGTGTTTCTTATAATGATGAGAAAACTATAGTTCATAATGAAGGTTCTGTATACTGAACATCTTGATGAGAAATCAGAAGATTGAGCTGGCATAAATCAACACATGAATCCAGAAGCCTGTTGGTGGGATGAAGAGCAGAGAGTTAATCCACCTTGATTACCATTGAATTTGAAAGTCAAGGAGTTCATCCCCATCATGAACTTATATGCACACATGGAACTTGCTCACGATTTTATCTTATATGATAATAGGGGGCATATTAGATCAAAAATAAAAGCTATGTGGCTACTATCTGTACTGTATTCAAATAATAAACCATAATCAGACATCAGAGTATTTTTAATTAAATCTTGAAATTCAGGTCTGTATTTATAAAGGATTATTTCAAATTCTTTAAATTTGTTTGCCAGCAAAAATAAAATTTAAGAAAACGGTTGGAGAACATAATGCTAAGTGAAATAAGCCAGTCAATGAAAGAAAAATACCACATGTCCTCACTCATCTATGGATAATAATAACCATTATAAACTGGTGAACAAAAATAGATACAGAGGCAGAGCAACATAAACAGACTGTCAAAACAAGGACAGGGACGTTGGGGGGTGGGGGGTAACAGATCAGCCAAGGGACTTTTGTGTGTGAATTTAAGCATAACCAATGGACACAAAACACTGGGGGGTAGGGGAAGCTGGGGGAAGGGCAGGGGGAAAAAGAGATATATGTACTAATCTTTGTAAAGCTTTATGTAATTTTTAAAAAAATGTAAAAAAAAAGAATTTATATAATAAAGATTGTATATTCCCCCCCCCCAAAAAAAGAAAACAGCAGTATTTTTTCAACCAGATCTGAAATATTTACATACTACTATTTTTTTATTTATATTTATTGTTCAGATTATTACAGTTGTTCCTCTTTTTTCCCCCATAGCTCCCCTCCTCCCAATTCCCACCCCAACCTCTGACCTTGCCCCCCCATTGTCCTCATCCATAGGTGTACAATTATTGTCCAGTCTCTTCACGCATCCCCAACACCCTTAACCCCTGAAAATTGTCAATCCACTCCCTTTCTATGCCTCTGATTCTATTCTATTCACCAGTTTATTCTGTTCATCAGATTTTTTATTCACTTGATTCTTAGATTCACTCGTTGATATATATTTGTTGTTCATAATTTTTACTTTCCTTTTTCTTCTTCCTCATTCTCAAAGGATACCTTTCAGCATTTCATATAATACTGGTTGG